>OY787662.1:15202669-15499490 GCA_963678985.1 Spisula subtruncata | reverse complement strand
TTATATATATACATAATCACAATCAACTTAAAAAAAATTAGAACAAACTGATCCTGAATTGACAAAAAACTTTAAAGAGCTGGTGTCAGGGGTGGATCGAGTCTACAGATAAATAAATAACAAGAACTTGAGCAGAACGAAAATAATAAACAACAATAATAATAAACTGACAGATCTTCCAAAACTTTCTCGGCAAAATGCATAGAAATAAAGAATGAAATAATTTGTGACTTACCTACACAACAAATATATTGTCACAAAACTAGCGGCTGTCCAAACTTAGTCATCCACAGCTATAGTAGTGTATACTGTATCTGACCTGTAAGGAGAAAATGTAAATAAATCAGGACATGCACATATAATTAATACCTACATACACATCTGTCATATAGCAAGGTACATTTGTAGGTAATGGGCTGCATCATGTTACTCTATTGTAATCATGACTGTCTTTTTTGCAACCAGGGGTGTAGCTAGGTCAAATTACAGTCAGGGAAGTCCAGGACAAGTGGTTTTGGCAATGTATTTTAATCATGACTGTGTTTTTTGCAACCAGGGGCGTAGCTAGGTCAAATTACAGTCAGCGAAGTCCAGGACAAGTGGTTTTGGCAATGTACTTTAATCATGACTGTGGTTTTTGCAACCAGGGGTGTAGCTAGGTCAAATTACAGTCGACAAAGTTCAGGACAAGTGCATGATTTTTGTTTTTGCAAAGTAAATTTTACAGGAAATTTATCCAAATCATTTAGAAAATTATTCACCTTTGGTGATTCTGACAATTTACTAGTTGTATCTGATTATTAGAGTCATAGTACAACATGAGTGTGTGCAAGAGGGTCACTACTGGGACTTGAGTGCAATTTTCAACAATAAATAAAGTATGTATCTTGGTAACCAAGTATGCACCATTTCGTTGTTATTTAAAGGTCTGGTATTTAATTTGTGATTTTCTGACTGAAAACTGACTGCTTCACCAGTAGACAAATCTACCTAACAGAAGCAAGGCAATGATGTTATTGTATATTAAGCACTTTTACTTCCACTTTTATGAAGTGTACAACCACATAAATTATAGTTTTACTACAGAATGGCCTTCGGGCAAAAGCTGCAGTATTATAGCACATACAATACTATAATTATTAAGTACACTTAATAATAATGATGATAATATTTTAATTTCAGCAATCCAAACAGCCCTGTTACAACATTATGCAACATAAAACATCAATAAAAGGTAGGTACAGCCCTTGGGGTAAAAAGTTACAATACCATTTGGAAAACTTTTTTTAAATATCGTATGACAGGCAAATATCTATAGATCTTCATAAAGCTTCAGCTGACTAGTAAAGACTTTGCATTCTCTATCTCTAAAGGAGTCAATACTGAAAGGTCATAGTAGATCTATATATAGTGACATCTTGTTGCAGATCTTGACATGCAGAACATTGCTGGAAGTTTTATTACTTAATGTATTAGATGATCAGTCACTTTTCCCTGACAATGGTTCTACCAGTTCATTAATTACCTTTACATACAGACACGTGGACAGAAAAACTTCATTGTACAAACATTGGAACATACACAACATGTGTGCCTCCATCGCTCAGTGATCTAAGCAAGCATGTTGGCAACTTAGATTCAAATCTAGAGTGGGGATACTAATATAATGCCTGCTATATATTTCAGCAGAAAGCTGACATGGTTAATAAAGGCTATGTTCAGCATCGATTTAAACAACAAAATCAAACTAAAGTCAATATGTAGGATCTTTAATAAATGTAGAAACATAAAGAAACCTTAGAATGAATGCAATTATCACGATGATAAATGACACATACAGCACATGTTACAGTAAACAGTATAATTTTACAGAAAATCATACCAATCCCATATCGTTGGCAGGAAGAAAATTAATGAATAGTTAAATACAGTATTGTTTGTCTTCATTTGGATATCCAACGATTTTCAGCCAAAACAAGAGCAGAGCGGCATCTCAAACAATTTCCATTAATTATAATTAATAAAAAATATTTTAACAATAATTCAATGTCAGTTTTAATCTAATACATCCAAATGGTAGAAAAAAACGAGCGAACGGAAGAAAAAAGTTCCCGGAGTCTGCCGGCGGCTTGATGAGGAACTGCTGATTCAGGAGCATGCATGGAATACTTCATCAAGTAACATTACTTAATATATTTTACTACCAATTCACTTAATGGAAAACTGCCAATTTTTGTTCAGTAGAGAGAGATAATGCTAGAAATGATATTAATAGATCATTAACAAACAATATTTTCTCTTAATCCATGTCACTTGAGATTTGAAATGGATAAATTTAACAACTTATTAATTAGACAATGGTAGACACAGAACTCATTATCAGGTCATCCAAATGTCTGACCTTAATTCCCTTAAGTCTGGAAAATAATCAACGAAAACTAAAGAAATATGCATAGATTTTTTTCTTCAGAGATGTTTCTATTTTTTAAGTAAAAGACAGACCAATATGATGTGTCATCGAATGTGAGAACTTTCATAAAACTGGAATGAGTTTGCCACTTTTTATTTGAAGAGACCAGCAATGCAATACAGTAAACCCTCGTTATCTTGAGGACTAATCGGGACAAGCCAAATGCTCGAGATAAACCGAGTGCTCGAAATAACCAAAAGGCATGTATTGATAATACAAACGGATACCATTTTAAAACTTGCTTGAGATAGGCCATGTGCTCGTGATATCAATGCTCGTCATAACAAAGTTTTAATGTATATTTACTTGAGCCGAGCCCGGCAGAATTTTTCAATTGTTGTATTTTATATATCATAAATGCCACGTGAATTAACTACATCCTCTTACACTATAGACCATCCACTATACTGATAAGACATGACTTAGAATGTGTATGCATCTAATGAGCAGCTTTTTGGGACAAAAAACAAAAGTGACTTCCCTTGATTATTGATTTAACCTTTTTGAACAAATATTTACAAGAGTGACTTCCCTTGATTATTGATTTAACCTTTTTGAACAAATATTTACAAGAGTGACTTCCCTTGATTATTGATTTAACCTTTTAGAACAAATAACAAGAGTGACTTCCCTTGATTATTGATTTAACTTTTTTCAACAAATAACAAAGAGTGACTTCCCTTGATTATTGATTAAACTTTTGGAAAAAATAACAAGAGTGACTTCCCTTGATTATTGATTGATCATGACGTAATTGGAAAATAATTGGCGATGGAAATAGGCTACCTACTGAGTAAAGGGTTACAATAGTAAATTGACAAAAGAGCAAGAGGTTGAATTGTTAAAAGTGCAGACAGATCAAAACAATATGTCTGCCAACAATTGGACAAGACATACCGTTCCATGAGGGACACGTATAATCATCTCACAACAGTTTGGCAATGAATTGAGACGGGACGACAATAAAATCATGATAAAAATGAATAATGTAGTGGGTAGGCTTTTAACAAGTACTGGAGGAAATGGTATATGTATTATACAACACAAACAGTCACAGACATAGAGACTGATTGTGACATACAGCTTATGTAATGAAATAAAAACTTGCGTAGAATCTAGATAGCGCCACATAAAATAACAAGACACACATCGCTGGCTTAGAAAGCGAAGGTCGTCACTACTACTTACGACTTTATAAGACTCAAACATATTTCAAATCTGCATTACAAGGCGCTTCTTATGTGCCTATTTTCATGACAATCGGAACTTGTCATGTTGACCAAACTGAAGTTGAAAGAGCTTGTTTTATTATACGTAAAGACTAAATTCCGAACAGTTTTTCCGTAAAACAGTTTTTCCGTGTTTTCTCAAAATATCAATTTTGTACTTACGACCTTCTTATTCTAAGCCATCGACATGTCCCCTCAGGGCACATAATTATTAAGATTATAAGGGTAGGGCAAAGTTAAAACTAATACATGATTAGTTTTGAAACAGGGATCATGGTGACATTGACCTTTAAACTCAAAATAGAAAGGTCAAGAATAAAAGAGCTCAGAAAATAGGAAATCAAAGATCAAATTATTGCACAGTAAATAAAATTCAACTTTGAAACAGGATGATTTACTTTCAAAACAAAGCAGAATTTAAACCCGATTCCAAAAAGATCACAACAAATTGGACAAGGCAGGCAGCATATACTGTAAAATCATTTAATTTCGATGGGACAAAATTTCGTGGTTTTGGTGAAAAAGAGCATTTCGATGGGGTGTTGATTTGGGATTTTTCGTTTCAGGTAAAAATGATTGGGGTATGACGGGATTTGATTTCGTGGTTGAAGGGGTGAACCATGAAATTTAATCCCCCTTGAAAATTAATGATTTTACAATATTCTCCAGAAACAGAAGAACATGAAAACAATATCTGGGTATTTACAATAAAACACTCTGTGTAGTTTGAATTTGATGCTCCTTTTTTAAATGCATTCCGGGATAATTTCAACATTAAAGAAATAAAGATATCAAAGTGCAGAATCTGGTCTTATAAATCAAATTCATCACAGAAATTCCCATCGTAACACAAGAATAAAATGCTTTCAGTCTATAATATTAGATTTAAGTTACCATAGTAATCATGTTATTTTCTTAGAATTGTGAGTTTATAAATTGATCAATCCGTAGAATACATCACAAGGATACCTTATTGAAGTGTATTTGTGGCATCTGCTATTTCAAATTTCCAGTATGAATATTCAATATTAATTAATTAGTGAATTAATCGCACTGTGAGGCAACTGAATCAATCAACTGAGAAAATCAACAGAAAATAAGCAAGTAACTTTGCTCCACATAGTTACATGAAGATATAACTTGAATCCACAAAGCACAACAGCATAAATTGCACTGCACAGCCAATTCGCAAAACAAAAACCTGCAGCACATTGAAATGTGCTTCTAATGGGATCACTGTGTTGGAATTGAAACATTTGCTATGCATAACTTGACAAATATTCTCACTACTGGTCGTTTGTTTGTTGACACATAGCATCCATTGTTATCCAAGGCTTTCAAAAGTAAAATATTAATTTTTGTTGACAAAAATTACAATTAGTTTCATCCTTTACAGAGCAAAACTTGAGAACAACTTGTTGAAATTTGCATATCACATTCTATGAATAAAGATTCAAATTGTTTATTTTGACATTGATAAAATTTTGAAATAGCTATTATAGGACCCAATGTTTCAATATTCCAAACCAAAATCATGTGTCAATATATATAAATTTGGAGTGTCTGCTGACTAAAAAAGAAACCAAAAGAGAGGCTACACCCAAAAAGAACCTGCTTCCAAAAACGCGGCAACACCCAAATACAAAAATATACCGTGCACTTTGGTCGAACAATCGTCACAGATTAACTTCAAACTTTTATGACGAAAAGGTACAACTTCAATATTTGAGATATGATATAAAAGAACATGAAAACCTCATCAAAACATTTATAAACAAACCCATTAACTATTAGTTATGTGTCTCTCACATTTCAGACAAAGACGATCCAACATAGTAACATACTTATTATCACAATAATTCCTAACCACATTCTTACTTTAGATTAAAGAATGAGTAGCTTCAAATACAAAATCAATTTATTTTTTCAATAGTCAGTAGAACATGGGAAAACAGACAATTAAGTAAAAGGATGTTTGCCAAATACAGCAGTGCATACATCGGACGTGTGAGCTAGGAGCTAGACACCCGTTTGATAAAACATCGGAACCTGGCTGTTATACAACATCGCCATGCCAACTGATATGTTCTTTTCTACGTTCTACAATTAACATGTGATACAGAATGTAGTAGCCGATGATTTCCTTGCGGGATTCTAGATGTGAACATGCTGATTATTGATCATGCACCGACGCCCAAAACATGCGTTATTATACCTTACTATTCTTGCAGCAATGAATCAACCACAACTGAATTCTTCAATTGGCCCAGAGGCATGTTTTTATATTTAGGTAATACGAAAACACCACAACCATAAACAGAAGATTGCATCTTCATCAATTCTAATCTTGCGGACAAATGGTCCTGACCAGTTATCTTGCTCAATCCGTACAGAGGCTCATTTTTATGTACTGGTGATACAAAAACATATGTTGTATCTCAGCGAAATAAATTACGGAAACTCGTAATTAATTATGCCAAACAAACAGATTTTAAATTAGCATTTTGAATATATGTACTGTTGCACCGAGCCAATATATGAAGCAAAAGCCCTGGACACAATAACTCATAATGATTTTGAACAGAATTAAACCCCTTTTAAACTAAGAATTTTTACTGAACAAATCTGGTAGATCACATGTTAATTCTAAATGCAACAAGACATTTTCTAATAAAAGAACACACTCTACCATTCACAGATTTTTGTCAAGTAAACTCTAAGTTCAAAGGAGTTTAACTATGTTCAAAATCATAATAATTATTGTGTAGACTAATGATGGAAAGTGCTTGTTTATTGCATCACAGAGAAAGCTGATCCAAGTAGCTTCTGGATGGATTTTAGATTTGTCATTAAGAGGCTGCAAAAGGCCAATTTGACAGCCTCAAATGATATTTGGACTGCCTCAAATTAATCCTCAGCTGCCTTCCATCTTCAGTGCTTAGGCACATTGGCCTCCTCAAATGTACAGAAAGCCTCCTACATTAAATCCTAGTGAAACCCTTATCATTTTAATTTAAAGTATTCAATTATAAATGTTTAATCTAATTAGATGCCTTGATTGTATACTAGCCAACATACTTGCAAAATTTTGGCCAACCTGTAATGCTGACACAATAAAATTTCAACCAAAGTGAGACTGCATTAGTGATGCTAAAATTCAACATGTTTCATTATCAGACTGTAGATTCAGCAAAGGCCAAAGGAAGATCACAGCAAACAAGTTTAACAATATTTCCCTTGCTTGAATTAATTGGTTTCCTTGTATAGAACTAGAAGCCTGCACCAAATTGACAACATTCATGTGAACTTGGTTCTTTCTTCCAATGATGAAATCAAATTTAAAGAGGTATAGAATGACTTAACTATTTCTTCTTTTCCTGATAACTATAAACCCATGGGATTATAATTTAACAAATTTAACAAAGCAGGTTCTGAGAAAAGTATTTGTTTGACATTCTTCTACGATTTCATAGCAAAGAGTTTTCACTGCAAAGAGACAGTAATACAGTGTAAAAGCTTCACAAAGATAAAGGCCTTCCCAAGAGATTCAGATACTGACATACAGGAGACAATGGTAGGAGATGTTTTTGTGACAGGGTACAAGAATAAAGTGTTAGATTGACTCGAGAAATTGAAATGGGGAAGAAAAAAAAATGTTTCTGACGGAGAGGTTTTGCAATGGGAGTGACAAAGCCACTGTAAGAATAAAGTGTTAGATTGACTTGAGAAATTGAAATGGGAAAGAAAAAAATATGTTCCTGACGGAGA
The DNA here is from genome assembly GCA_963678985.1 of Spisula subtruncata. Lineage (NCBI taxonomy): Eukaryota > Metazoa > Mollusca > Bivalvia > Venerida > Mactridae > Spisula > Spisula subtruncata. The sequence continues at coordinate 15,492,023 of OY787662.1, read as the reverse complement.
GGTTTTGCAATGGGAGTGACAAAGCCACTGGAGGGAGTACTAAAAGTTACAAAGGCTGGACAATAAGTGATTAGATAATTTTAAGGGAGGTGAATAATTTTAAAGATGGAAAGTTTAAGAGTTACAGACCCTGCTGAGAGAAGACAAAGAGAGGATCAAAGGAACTGAAATATTTGTAGGGGTTTGAGCAACAGTATTTATTGTGTGCCTCCATAGCTAAGTTGTTATAGCGTGTTGTTGTCTTACCTGGCAACCAGGGATCAAAATCGGGGTGGAGACACACATATACCCGCAATATTTCAGCGGAAAGCTGACTGGCAAATAAAGGCTAAGCTTGGCATCAGCATATTGATAATGCTACAGCAGGGCTTTTCGACTGGACTGTTTCATGGAGTAAGTTCTAGTTTGAGTTCCCATCTCAAAGCTACTTCAAGATGGAAACTGAATAAATTGTAACCTGCTCAATGAAACAGCCCAGTTGAATATCCTAGTGCAATAACCTGCTCAATGAAACAGCCCAGTTGAATATCTCAGTGCAATAACCTGCTCAATGAAACAGCCCAGTTGAATATCCTAGTGCAATAACCTGCTCAATGAAACAGCCCAGTTGAATATCCTAGTGCAATAACCTGCTCAATGAAACAGCCCAGTTGAATATGCTAGTGCAATAACCTACTCAATGAAACAGCCCAGTTGAATATCCTAGTGCAATAACCTGCTCAATGAAACAGCCCAGTTGAATATCTTAGTGCAATAACCTACTCAATGAAACAGCCCAGTTGAATATCTTAGTGCAATAACCTGCTCAATGAAACAGCCCAGTTGAATACCGTATAACCTCGTATTATCGCCCCCGGGGGCGATGCATTTTCTGAAAAAATAATTCCATACACAGTCGGACCTCGTATAATCGCGCCTCCCCCCACAGAACAGAACGGTACCGTATAGTACGACACTTAGCCGTTACCTTAACCAGTACAAATTACTTCCCCTTCATAAAAATACCAGACTTTGTTTTTTTTGCCTATCGTACGCAAAAATCGCTAATAAATATGTAGTCTACGCTATAAATACCGGTAAATAATTACTCAGCAGTAATTAATTGTTCGTTTTATTGGATTACTGTATCATGACTGACTATTATTCTGGATTTGTGTGAATACTTTATTGGATTACTGTAGGACCAATTATTGAAGGTGAGATTTTTTTCAAAAATCGACCGGGGGTTGGGGGGGCGTTAATTAGAGGGGGAGCGATAATAGGAGGTACTACGGTATCCTAGAGCATTAATAACCTGCTCAATGAAACAGCCCAGTTGAATATCCTAGTGCAATAACCTGCTCAATGAAACAGTCCAGTTGAATATCCTAGTGCAATAACCTGCTCAGTGAAACAGCCCAGTTGAATATCCTAGTGCAATAACCTGATCAATGAAACAGCCCAGTTGAATATCCTAGTGCAATAACCTTCTCAATGAAACAGCCCAGTTGAATATCTCAGTGCAATAACCTGCTCAGTGAAACAGCCCAGTTGAATATCCTAGTGCAATAACCTGCTCAATGAAACAGCCCGGTTGAATATCCTAGTGCAATTACCTGCTCAATGAAACAGCCCAGTTGAATACCATAGTGCAATAACCTTCTCAATGAAACAGCCCAGTTGAATATCTCAGTGCAATAACCTGCTCAGTGAAACAGCCCAGTTGAATATCCAAGTGCAATAACCTGCTCAATGAAACAGCCCGGTTGAATATCCTAGTGCAATAACCTGCTCAATGAAACAGCCCAGTTGAATATCTTAGTGCAATAACCTGCTCAATGAAACAGCCCAGTTGAATATCTTAGTGTAATAACCTGCTCAATGAAACAGCCCAGTTGAATATCTCAGTGCAATAACTTGCTCAATGAAACAGCCCAGTTGAATATCTCAGTGCAATAACCTGCTCAGTGAAACAGCCCAGTTGAATATCCTAGTGCAATAACCTGCTCAATGAAACAGCCCGGTTGAATATCCTAGTGCAATAACCTGCTCAATGAAACAGCCCAGTTGAATATCTTAGTGCAATAACCTGCTCAATGAAACAGCCCAGTTGAATATCTTAGTGTAATAACCTGCTCAATGGAACAGCCCAGTTGAATACCATAGTGCAATGACTTAAAGCAACCCATGAGTGTGAATAGTTTATGTACCCAGTACTTACCTATCCAATTATTACCTCTGTCCCTGAAGAGTCATTCCAAGGATTACTTTCAAGATTTTATTGTCTTATAATCTCACAACTCAGTATTACTGATTACCACAGTAGTGCCTATTCTCTAATAAAACTTATATGAATTATTTATCAATGTAATTGGAATAGACATGCAGTATTGAACAGTTTCTGTTTAATGATTATCTGCCTCGCAACTGTATCTATCGCTTAGCAGTTCACCCATCAAATATGACCCGAAAGCTTTTTCCGCTGTCGACCACCAGCGGGCATTTAACATCACTGCATTGTTTGGCAATCATTATTACACAGATATGATCAATGTCATGAAATAAAACCATGTGGGTGTTATTTCAGAAACTGGGAATCTAAACCAGCATGAAATATGTGATCATCACCAAAGCCAATAAATTAACAGGAAAACTAATTACTAGATACCGACTTCCAATCGACAGGGGACCTCATGAAAACTGGATGGAAACATAAACTGTCAACTTAAACAGCCTGATTCAACACTGACTGGAAGCTGGTGCTAATTGGCAGCAGACCAAATATAGAACCAATACATGATTGACTATATGTTTAACACAACATTTTGGGATTAAAACGGACAAGGGCATACACCCCCTCCAACATTTGGTGGGGATGCATATACGGACAGACAGACAAGCTGAAAACAGCCTACTCCCTTACATCCTACGTTGTGTGGGTAGTAGGTTGCGTGGGAGTATAATAAAACCATGGAGCAACACATACATGTGGCAGGTGACCTGAACTATTTGAAACAAAATCAAGTCAATGGTTTATGAGTGTCAAGAAATGATGAAGGACTCCGACTGGACACTGGGTGTTCATCCATTCCTTTTAGAGGCTCACAGGGAAGATCTGTGTCACCTCTTAAAAATAAAGTTGTTATTATTATAACTCCTAACATCTCCCGGGATCAATGTAGTACACTACAGTTTCTGCATGGATTCCTGTCCCATAGACGGAAGAATAGAAAAAGGGCTTATTAAAGTGGCCAAAACAACAAAATATTCCACCACCAGCAACAACAAAAACAACATCATGAAATAAAACGATGACAAAAATATCATGTTTATTGGTTACTAGTAACCACAAATACAAGCCTATAATGAAAGTGAAAATGCATTAATCAAACGCCAACCATGCTCTTGACAAGAAAATGAGAATTTTCTCTGAAAAATCAGCCAAATCAAGACATTTTAAATGTTGGTATGCCTTTATAATAGATACACAAGATGTAAAGCCAACCTAAACACATAAACACTGAACACCAATGTCTGTAACAACTGTTATTTAGTGGCACGAATCTGGATTAATTTCACCGCAATAATCGATACAGGCAAAGATAGGGAGAAAATAGGGAAAGAGACAATAGACGATAATTATACACTATAGGACATTCAAGTCATTTTCATTCAATGTTTATTCCATCAAGTAACAGCAATCACTGTCCAGTTAACAACAGATATTGATACTTGCCAGTCATCACAAATATTTACATCAAATCTCCAAAAACTCATCTAAATAGCATTCAATGGAATCTAACTTTAGGCACAGAATAGAGTCTGCTGCATTGAAGACATATTGACGCTATTTGTCCCGTTAGCACAACAAAGTTGTATTTTACTGTAGAGTTTAAACTTACTTACTTTTTTATAGTATATAGAGAGATACAACCTTGTTGCACCAAAGGGACACATTGAACATCTTTGAAAGTAGATGTGTGTTGCCAGTTTTGAGCAGCATTGGAGGGACCGAGCAGTATTGGAGGGACCGAGCAGTATTGGAGGGACTGAGCAGTATTGGAGGGACTGAGCAGTATTGAAGGCCCTATATCGCTCACCTGATACTGAGATTTTGAATGAATTAAGATCAGGAAATTTGTAATGTAATGAGCAAGCAAGATTTTGTTTATTACATTTCCTTAGAAAACACTAATTTTAATGATAATCATATTTATCATAGATAATGTTTCAGCCAAAAAATATTGAGATAATGAACAAGGCCTATTATGTCATCATGTGCCGATTGGCTAACATCAAGACCAAGCTACTTAAATGTTTTATAGCACTTCTAGATCATGCAAACAATATAACGCAGATCGCAGGTTGATGGCAATCCCGACTGGAGAGTGTACTACTAATGAGGGAACTATCTCATTTGAACGAATAGCGGTGAATATCGTTAACGGAGTAACTGAGGTATACCCAATTAAACCTAGATAAACTTAATAAACCTACCGAGCGATATTATATTTACAACCATTCTCATATGACTTTGAAAGGATTGTCTGTTATCTGATAAAATAGAAATATTTATAACCCACATTTGATAACCTACATCTCATCTTTTAACAGTACACTAAACATCTCATCTTTTAACAGTACACTAAAATGCCTCACCCCATTAATCAATAAAACAATGGAGTAATACAATCAACAGTCAGCGTGACTTATCACATTTATCCGTGACATTATCACCAAAAACTAATAATCAACAAATTGCTTTTATATACAACTATTCACTACCACTGCCAGCTATTAGGTAATTGCTAAGATATGAAACTATTCATTACTATGACAGAACAGAACAGAACATAACCAGCATCAAAACTTACAACTATTCGCTATTCAATAAAACATAGATCAACTATTAGGTAATTGCTTAGATATGAAACTATTCATTACTATAAAGTAATAAATATAACAGAACAAAGCCAACATCAAGATTTACAACAATTTGCTACTCAAACAATAAAATATAGATCAATTTGTTATTTCATGTAGTTTAATATTTTATGATTCTAGTAAACCACACACCATTAAGTATTTGATTTATCAGAACTCCAATCTGCAAACCATTACACACCTGTCAAACATCCATTGCCACTTGTTAATAAACAAATTGAAATTGGAATAACATGAAAGGTTTATCAGCATCATTCACGCATTAGAACTGATGAAACACATGCTGGTGGCAGCATAGGGGGCTGAATTATTTATTTTTTTATTGGAGATAATAATAAATGGCATTGTTGGTTTTCATTCTTAAAAGAATGAGTAGCTTAACATTGATATTTATTATTTTACTGGCATTAGATGTACTTACCACAATTTCGCAAAAATGTTTTACAATTGTCTTAACCCAACACTCCATAGAACGCTAAGAATCTATATATTAAGTACAGTATTGTAATATTGGGTACACCATCTTCATGTAAGTAATTCGAAAAAATACATCCGAAAAAATACATCCCATGTATGATACTATCAAACTGGACACAATTTCTCCTCTATGTGGAAAAAATCTAATTACACCAACTTCCCTTCAACTCTTCCATACACAAAAGTAACAACAGTCATAATATTGAGCAACTTAAAAATACTTAGGATGTGCATTGTCATTGCGAGTCAAGTTGGTACAATATTTGAGTTTCAAGTTCATTTGCAATTACTAAGAAGTAAAGAAAATTTTGAAAAATTTGAACAACCTTAACAAAAATCTTAACATTTTGATATTATATTGCGCAATAATTATTATAAGTACATTCATTACCTTCAGTTGACTGTTAAACACCTCCCTGCAATATGTCCTTATTTGACAGCAAGTTTCTATAAACACCAAAATCTGTTCTAAATTTCATACGAAAATACTTAATGTAGTCCAATAGGATCAAGTTTTGTCCGATGTTAAAGGCAAGTGTTCGGAGTTTAAGGTGAAGAGCAGATATCTTTACAATAATAGACCTTGAAGTGGTCAAAAAAGTTTAAATTACCAATCTGATGAAAAGATATATCATGTCCATCTCACTGCACAAACATCCTACATGACAAGTGTCGGGAGGAACGTAACTGGACTGTGTCCAATATACCTTAAGGTATTTAAACATAGAATAATAGATCACCATCATCGATGGCTTAGAATTAGAAGGTGGTAAGTGCCACTTAAGACCTTTTAAGATTCATACATATTTAGAAAAAGCATCACAAGGCGCTTCTTATGAGCCTATTTTCATGAAAATCAGAAATTGTCATGTTGACCAAAATGAAGTTTTAAAAATGTGTTTTCCCATAGGTAAAGAGTAAATTACAGACAGTTTTCTCTTGTTTTCTCAATATACTGATTTGGTAGTTACGACCTTCTTGTTCTAAGCCATCGTTATGTCCTCAGCCTGTGATATTCTTTGCATCATTTTTCCATTCATCTGCCATTAAAACCAGAAATACAGGTTATTTCAGACTTTTTATCAAAATATTATAACAAAACATTTTCTCTTATATAAACACTTGATCATAATCAACTGGTAAGCCATTAGCAAACAGGTTTTTGACTGCTCAAAGGGCTTTACATAATCAACTTGGCCAGACCATACTAACCTTTGAAGAAGACCTTCTAAAAACCTACCAAGTATAGTTTGGTGAAAATTAATTCAGTGCTTTAAGGGCAGACATAAGGGACACTATATTACCCTGTAAAACCTAGTTTTTGACCCTCGCTGTCACGTACGTACATGGTTTAGGAGCTGATGTCATGGAAAGAATATATTGCTGCACAAAGGTCAACCATTCAACCATCCTTGAAGCAATACCTTGAGCAAAAGGGTTAACAGACTACCTTTTGTCTCATACTGTCTTGGCAATGGATACAGTTTCATACATGATATGTCAAGAGAGATAGATATAAGTTTCATCTATGTCCAATCAAGCATTTTTGCCTCAGCAATGAACTCTAGGGGAGGCTTTTGGATGGTCTTAAGAAAATTTGTCAAATCTCTGTTTCCGATGCCGCTTGAAGCTTATTTATTTCCATTGGGGGTACATGGCCGAGGCGAAAAATACCCAATGAGACAAACAGGCTTTTAAGAACTTTTACAATCTATTAAAAATATATTAGTGTAGAATTAAATAAATCAAACCTAGGATTTGAAACATCTGAGAATGTCTGAATACAGATTTAAAGCCTGCATTTGCCTACATACTTTGAACTTTTGCGGTACTGGCAGGTTAATATTAATATAAGGGCAATTTTCACCCTTAATCCTAGAGCATTTTCTGCACTTTTGTGGTAGGTTCTATCAAAAGCAGGGCAATTTTCACCGTAAATCCCAGAGCGATTTCTAACACAATGCTATAAATTACTCACTTTATTAGTATCCTACTTGCTCTTAGTAAAGATGCTTGGAAAAATATAGAAGAAGAAAAACACACTGTATTATTTATACCCTCTCCAAAGACAATAGTCTCCTAACGATGGTAACATAAACCCATTAATGACACTTGAGTACCAATTTGCTGGAAATATTGTCAGCCTTGTATAAATCAATGAAAGGAACAATTATATGTCAAGAAACCCGTGTTTTTAACTGCATCAGGTGTAGAAGACATACATTTTACTAATGAGTTCTTACCCAACTATCAATCTCACACTGGCGACCGTTGCTTAAGCGAGGCGCTACATAGCGCTTTCCATGGGGGGGGGGGGGTAACTGAATAAAGGCATTATTAATATTAACATGGCAAAAATCATTATAAACATTAACATGGAAATGACCATTTCATTATAAACATTAACATGACAATGGCATTATCATTATAAACATTAATATGACAATGGCATTATCATTATAAACATTAATATAGCAATGGCATTATCATTATAAACATTAACATGGAAATGACCTTTTCATTATAAACATTAACATGGCAATGACCTTATAATTATAAATATTAACATGGCAATGACCTTATCATTATAAACATTAACATGGCAATGATCTTATCATTATAAACATTAACATGGCAATGATCTTATCATTATAAACATTAACATGGCAATGGCATTATCATTATAAACATTAACATGGATATGATGTTACCATTATAAACATGAATGATTATGACCTTAACATTAACTTGGCAATGACCTTATCATTATAAACATTAACAAGGCAATGGCATTATCATTATGAACATTAACAAGGCCTTGTAACTACATGTATTTTCCCATTTATATGTCTGATAATGTTTTTTCCCCAATTAGAAAGCCACAAGTGGCGAACCTTGACATTAATTTTGCAACCAAGTCACTGGAAACATACGCTAGACTCAAAAGGGAGTACTGACAGGAAGTTGATAAATGCAGTCTCGGAAACAGGAAATTGTTCATGCCCAAGGTTATTAAGACTGTAGCGAGGACATGCTTTCTTACCTGATTACTCTCACATGACAAGATGTCACAGACTGCCAGTAATCGAATCAGTATGATCAAGCATACAGAAGCGAACAGTGATTTTTCGTTAAACAACCAAGAATGCAATATAGGTTGGTATAATTATGTAAATTTAGGTCAAATCATGAATTTTGACAGTTTGGGGCTAATTACCATGTTTATATATATACACAGTTCATTGGCCAATGAGTCACAAGATAAGTTTGGTTGTTAAAAATGTTTGTTCCCCACAACATACTCTTTAAAGGCATGCAGTCTCCAAAACCAGTTCTACATTTTCCCAAATTATAAATATTTCTCCTGAAGTGATTATAGTGCCCCACTTCCCAACCCGGAATAAAGTGCCTACCTCCATATTTGTATTGTATGACTTCCAAATGGGCTGAGTTTTAATAGCAATTTAATTACCAAATTAAGTGATAAACAGACAGGACCAGAATATTGATTCTTCAAGAAACAAAAGATGTTTGTAAAACATATATGCCATCCATGGCAGTTTTATTGAAGAAAATGGTAAAGGTCACTGTGACCTTGACCTTTAACGTACTGACCTCAAAATCAATAAGGATCATCTACTGTTGCTGATCGGCGTTCGGGTAAATTTTTAAGACCCAAAGGCAAAGGGTTCTCGTTAAGTTAATAATGAACAGAAACCATTTTGGTCTACCAACTGACAAGACATGTGCAAAGCAATGTACCTCATCAAAGATGGGGGGGGGGGGGGGCATTATTATAGTTGAAGCATGGAGAGGTTAAAACCACAGTCTGGTTTAAATCACACACAGTCTGGTCTAAATGGCACACAATCTGATCTAAATGGCCCAAAGTCTGGTTTGAATAACCCAAAGTCTTGTCTAAATGGCCCAAAGTCTGTTGTGAATGACCCGCAGTTTGGTCTAAATGAGTGCAATACATTATTCATTACTACCATTTTACACACATAATCATCATCATCAATGTTATTCCCAGACACATTAATGATACCCAGACATAGTTTATCAACAGTGTGGACATTTTTTACATCTTGTGTCTCTTGTTTGCAGAAACATCCCAATGTTACAGAAATTGCATATTTCGGAGATAAAATTGAAAACAGCTACTGCTATCTGAAATAACAGGTACACGTTTCCTAAGCAAAGCGCTACTGAGCAACTTCATTCAGTTACCTCCTGTGCAATTATATATAGTCGACATGGAACACCTCCCATGGTAAGCGCTACCTAGCTCTTTGCTTAGGCAAGGGACACCAGGTAAACTACCATACACTATCACCAAACAGCTAACGAAAGCTACTAAATAGTATCAGCTAAACTACAAGTATTGTATACTAAATATGCCCAGATTACAGGGTATAATGTTCAGATCTGGTGTCTTGGAAAAACTTCACATATAAAAGAGACTACACTTAATGTGGCACTACATCCACTTTTAATCTGATAAAAAACTTTGCAGGAAAATTCTGTTTTACAATAAAAACACAACAAGTAGTTGCTTGGAACAACCTAAAGCTCAAATTGATTTGCATTATATTGTTTCTGCTACATAAAATTCAGTCATATAATCTGATGCCAAAAGCACTTTATTTTCGGAGAGGCATAGAAAACTATGTCAGGACTGTAATTCTATTGAAATATTCAGTAACAAATCCAATTATTTCCATCAACTTGTATTTAAAACATACTTTTTCAGGAACATTAAAATTGTGCTTTTAAAGGGACTCAACTCCAGTTGGTAAATTGCAAAATTTATCAAAAAGCTCTCAAATCTGGACTTATTAATCTAGAAGAAAAATATTTGCATTAAATCTATTGCGTTACTAATGCAGTAAAACATAATATAATTTAACATTATTAAATCAACTTCGATGGTAATCATGTAAGTACATGTGGTAATGTAAGTCGTAGGAATACTTTATGTATTAGTGTAGGAACACTTTATGTATTAGTAAAACACGGTTTTGTGATTTAAAGGTGTACTGTTCAAAACATTTTTTTATAATCGAAATGGAGTTTAGTCCTTTCAAATACAAGGAAATGCATTCTTCCAGTTTTGCTTTAATTCCAACAAGAAGAAAACATGGAAACATTAGAGTTTCTCCCTTTCAGGAGCACTTAGCCATAACTCAAAATTGTCTCCTGCTAAACACAAACATAACTGACATAACAATTTCTCTGTTCAACATTAATGTCATTATTTCATGGTCAGTGGACAGTAATTTGATCATTTTCCCCTTACACACAACAGAAGCAACCTTCTGCCAATAAAACAATAGAGAAAAAAACTAGCCATGCAGTTAAAGACATTTTGACCTCCTGCAGGAGAGCTGAATAGCATTCCTAGCTCTTTCAGGACAGCTCTATGTTTTAAGAACTGCACAACATTTTAACCTCTCCTAGGAGAGTCAAAAAACTTTCAAATACCTCTTTCAGGACAGTTTATAAGAGTTCGGAACTGAGCATTCTACCCAAAATGCTAAAGAACAAGACATTCACAAAGGCTCAGGTACTAAAATACAAAGTTAAGCAACAGTGCATTGTCCTCTAGGTGTTCCTCCACATGGCACAGATGGACCTTCTTGCAAGTTGACAATGCCAACATTTTGAAATCTAAGCGCTCATAGGCCTAGACAAAAATTCTTAAACCTACCAAATATTTTCAAAGTTCATGATTTCAACGCCATTCAAGAATGCGGATACTCAATTAATGTTTGTTGGCTAGTGTAATGAAACTTTCCATCAATTCTCCTAAATCATAATTAAATAAATGTTTTACTGTTAACCATCTTACAACTAAATGAGAAGCACATCACATTTTGACTGCAATTAATCATACAGAGACATTGGACAAACAGGTACAACTGGTTTAGAAGTCACAATGCCATTAGATTTTACATTGTTCAACACACATAAATAACATCCATTTAGGAATCACAATGCACCTTTAAACAAGTTTAGGCAATAAACAGTTGACCTCAATGTATTATGTCCATTTGACAACCCTAAATCAACCAACGTTCATTGGTCAGAACTTTGCTGACCTCAATATATTTAGACCTTGTGACAGCCCATAAAATATCTGGTTCATCAACTAATTATCATTGGTCAGAAACTGATTTCAGAATATGAAGGTCAAATTGACTTGAAGTTCTGTGACCATTGATATTGAACTCCTTTAATAATCAAAGTGATATCACTCCAGTAGTAAGAAGCTTAAATTATATTTAGAATTAAGGAACTGACAGCTGAAGGAGAGAATTGCTTTCCATCTCAAATGAAACATTGTTCTTGAATTCCCCAAACCATTCAAGTATTACATTGACCAATTTTCAAAATCAATTCTCTGATCTTGAATACAATTTTTCAAGGCTGTTGATGAGCATGATTTCATTGCCTTTTTATTTCATACCTAAATTAACACAAACCATTCCAGAAATACTCAGCTGCAAGAAGAAAACACAAAATGATCAGGGACTCGCAGTCATGCTAGCCTTGGAACTATTGACATAAGCCAATGAAGTTTGAATTCAAAGCTCAAACTTTCAGGAACTATTCAGTAGATAATTGTGACCTTGGCAAAATCAAAATTAGATCAAAAGTAATAGCTTTTAGTAAAGGGTAATTTACTTGTCATGGTTAAGTTAGAGAACCATGGAGTTTTTGAATGAAAAATTTAGATGCCTTTTTAGAGTAATTAAAAGGCATTCACAAAAGAATGGACTTGATTGTCAATTATACAAAATTGTCAAAAAAGTAATCATAGACTTTTCACTGACCTAGAAAAAAGAATCTTTTCCCCTGAGCCTGGGAACCTTGAATGTATACAATAAGTTATGTTCATATTTCAACAGTCACTTGTTTTAAACAGCCACATTATGATGTCAGTATTCCTTGCTGGTTTACTTCAAGACCAGTTACACAAGTATTATAACACTACAGTATAAAGACAATTACAAAGAAAATTAACGAACACAGTATAACATATCTAACCAGCTAGTGAATTAAAAATCAGATATTCTTCATTGATTGCCATAGAAACCATTATAGTAATTGTTTTCTCATGTTTTATAATAAGACACCCAAGAAAATAATGAATGCAGAGATAACAAGTGTTGTTGATGACAGCCTCTCTGAAACCTATAATCATTCTCTTGTTTCTGTACTGTAAAATCATTAATTTTGGTGGGGGATTAAATTTCGTGGATTTCGTGGTTCATCTTCTTCCACGAAATTTAAACCCATTAGTCAGCAACTTTTCTCCTTGTATTTATTACCTGAAATGCAAAATCCACAAATTCATGTCCCATCGAAATGGTTTTTTTTTTTACCAAAATCACGAAATTTCGTCCCATCAAAAGTAATGATTTTACAGTATACTTTACTCCATTGTCTGGGCTATTAAATAGAGGTTAATATAACTGGTTCTTTGGTGTAGACATATATTCTACTTTATAGTTGTTATGTTAGGAAATCAGATCGAGAGTCCCATAGGGATTAAACATTGAGCACCTAATCGATATAAATGATAGTTTTGACACAGAACGTTTATACTGTAGCATGGTTGAATGCCAAGTAGGTATATAGCGCTAAATGTGTCTTACGTAACATAATACTGTTCAGAATGTTATATTTTGTTCTTTAGTTTTTAGTCAGTACTCTGTGGTCATGCAGTTGACCATAAACCAGTTTTCCTGAAATCAATTATCAACCAGATTCATCTTCCTCTGCGCTTTTGCAAGCAATTGAAAGCTACTCCACATGTGGAGAACTTTGCTATGATTCATACAGTCAGTGTCTTTGAAGAACATAAACAGCTTATCCACATGTGGAGTACATATGAGTATAGCCAACATCATGGAACAATATAACCGGCCTAAAAAGTATCAGTATTCAAACCTCAATTGCTTCAGTGACAACAGATTACCCTATCTACAGTAGGAGCATTATATTGTACAAATTTGTGATCCACAACGTTAAATAACTGGCTAAAAAAATGACAATAACCATGACTTTGTTTCTGTACAATTTGACTTAAAAAAATGTGTACAGCAAATTTCCTGAAAGACACAATGTCAAGTAAGGTATCTTTGCAATCAGATTACAAGATTTGACACAAATGCTTTCTTTACTGATAGGAAGATGGTGTACTTCACATAGTTTGGGTATTTCTTCAGCCAGATTGGGTATTTTAGTGCTTAACAAAATGACAGTTATTTTAAAGGCTCTCTCTACGTATCCCAAAAATAGCTGCATTATTGAGGTAATTCTAGTCATTTACTCAATTTATCTTTCACAGACCAAATATCAATTGGACCATCCTTAAACTGAATCTGTTTAAAGACACCAAACCGAGATATAGGTAGGTTAATTTTCATCAAAACAACTCGTTGTCAACAACACTTAAACCTCGCTTAATTATTAATACCACCGCCATATTAAGACATCTAATATAACATCTAAGTGAGACCATTGGTTCAAGAAATACAGGACAAAAATGTTCATTTCAATACATGAAGAACCATTTAAAGGACAAAGGACAAAGTGTCACTTGGCATTTGTGTGTGCTCAGAGCTTAATACTTAGATACCATAGTCTGGTCGGAGCCGAGTATATAGTGATCAGAAAATACACCTTGCATTTAGCACACCCCTGTATTAGGGTATGTAAAGAGCATAGTACACGCTAAGATACCCTACAGGCCCATAGCAAAGCTGAGGCACACCAAGGCAATTTGTGGAATTACCAAAATATGCATGTTTTTGGAGAAAAAGATGCTTCAAATAGACCAAAGAAAAGATTTGCCTCGGTGCTTTTTGGCCTCTAGATACGGCCCTGCCATAGTATTTGGGTCCAATCAGTGCCACTGCTTCCCAGCCATGGACAAGCACCACTTTGTACATGTGTCTGCTCAGAGCTATTTTTTCTCAATTCATACATCAGTAATACAAACATGATATGTGAGAAATCAGAAACTAACATCTACGCTATAACCAGACAACCATCCTTTCTAAATCGCCGAGAATATTAATCAAATTAAAAGCACTGGCACTCTCATCAATATTATTTCACTGTTGATTTATTTGCACACTAACTACTATGATTTCCAATGAGAAAATTTAGCTAACGCTGAGAATTGGTTTGCCAAGAACTCATAAATATTTGTCATCAGTCTTTAGTTTTCCCTTAAATAATAAATCTTTTTAGTCAAACCAAAGCATGTGCTCTCGCAAGAGACACATTTCACTGTACATGTATTTTAATACACATGTAAATAATTAGTTTTACATTTGTTGGAGATTTGATCCTTTTCTCCATATGTAGTAGAAACTCCCTAATAGGAAACCTCTCCAATCTGAAATCCTCCGCAATCCGAAAATATTTCTAGGTCCCAGTTTCTTCCTTCTTTATGCTTTATGAAATGAACCTCCGCAATTCAAAACTTCTCCAATCCGAAATCCTCCACAATCCGAACTAACTTTTCAGTCCCAAACTGTTATTTTTACTTATAATTTGAACTTTTTAATCCGAAAATCAAAATATTTCTGTTCCGCTTATTAAATTGATAATCATTGAAACTGGAAGCACCATAATTGCAAACTCGTGAACTTAATGTTTGTAAACAACCAAATCTAGAGGTATTTTTAAAGCAGTGCAAAGCAGTGTAGACATATTTAAATATATACAGATAATCTTAAACAGCTTATAAAACATCCAATTATCATGAACAAGATGAGAGGAGCATAGTCAGGAAAGTTTGCAATATGTAAGCAAATAGAAAATATCTGTGAAAGCATCAAGTCTAGCCAAATCTATTACCAAAACACATCATAAAATGTCAATGAAGTGTAGATCGTTTATAATACAAAAATCATGGAACATAGGGCAGGCTGGTCATTGTCTGAGCCGGAGATAAAGTTGGCAAGCAAACTATGTCAAATATGTAGAAACCAGGGAACTGCAGAGTAGGGCAGGTTACAGGAAACCTTAAGCCTTATGCAGCATAATATAAACAGTCACAGTATCAAAGCACTGTATGTTCAGTGTAAAGGACAAATCTCAATGGATGTTAACTAAGTCAACTTTCATTTAATCTGAAGGTCACATTTCAAGGTCATAGTTATACATAATATCAAAATACAAGGACACACAGAAAATCTCTCAAGGCAACAGGGTGAAAGATCAAGGTCACTTACATAATTTCTTATGGAATCAGGGTCAAACAAAGTTCAAGGACACATGCATAAGCTCTCATGGCAATAGGGTCAAAGGCAAAGGTCAAACACTAGATGTTTATGGCAGTACATATAATATTAAATATTGTATCCATGTTTTGGTCAGGACTGTTCAATAAAGTAGGTAAAATGCTACAACAGGGGAGTAAAAATCTACTAGTGAACAATAGGTCCCAGGAGCTATTCACTGCACTGCAGACCTTACACAAGGCAATAAGCATTAGAGGATATTTTGTTCATTTGAATATGCACAAATATAGTAAGCATCAAAGAGCAATGAATTGATTTCAAATTTATGTTTATTCAATCAACAAATTCAATCTTTTAGAGTTCACCGAGGTGGTGAAAATCAGGCACTTTGAGAAATAAAATGCACAAAGCAGTATTTCAAGTATGGGCATATTGATTTTTGCTACTTAAAAGTCCTACATTATTCATAATCATTCAAACAAACTGGACAAGTTATCTATAAACAATGCTCTTTTAGACTTCAAATGCAGACGTTTTATGTCTGCACCATGTTTGTTTTTCTGGCAGAACAAACTTTACATCAGAAACATAATATTCCTTAACTTGGTGAAAGGAGGCTTGAATCACACTAATGTTCAATGGAGTCAAGCACAGAATATAGAACCACAATGTCTGGTCAAGTTTTGGTTCAACATTGACTCAGTTGCAAACACAAATCATAGATCAAGTAACCTCTATTTTAGGTAATGAAATATTTCAAAAAGATGGAAAACCCTAATAAGGAAATCATCTGACATCTTACAATCCTGAAACTAAAAGCTCAACAATTGCCTTGATCCCCAGCCTTTTAAGTATAAACAAACAGTGATTTTGTAATTGCCAGATTGTATAAGAATAAGCCTGCAGACCATGTTTTCGGAATCGCTTACATTCTTCCATAGGTTAATATACAAGACTAGCAGACTAGCAGTAATTGAATCAGGTATTCAATCAAGGTCTTTAAGCAGGACATAAGTAAGAATGGTCAGTTTCCCATCCCTTGATAGTTAGATTAACAAGATGGCTGATAATTTCTCCAGATAAAGCTTTACTTAGCACAAGCATTTTATTACATAGACAAGTCTTCTGTCAGAGCACTATAGTAGAAATCAATAATGAATCAGTATAAGAAGGTCCAAAGTTAACCAAATGTGTCTGGATGCCTGACATGTCAAGCAGGGAGATATGTTCAGTCTGATAATATTGTCATAACACCAGGATCGCCATGACATCAATTGTTTGACTTGTTCTGGGTTTTCAACAACAGCAGGCTGCAGGCCAAATTGACTGCTTAAAAACCATTTTGGGCCGACCAAAACTGTGAAATTTATACACAATTTGAAGAAAATAATTGCATTAAGGACCTTTTCAGGCCTGTTGGTGAAGCATTTCGCCCTGCTAGGTTAAAAGTTATTGAGAACCCTGCTAGTTGGAAGCCTAGCTATATGGAACATAGTCCAACCTTTAGTCACTGACTAAGACTTCAGTTTTTGGTGCTAAAAATGTGTGTAAAATTGTCATCATTACTGAAAAACATCCGGAATAAAATGCTGAGCATTATCCTTTCAACTGCCAGCCAACTTTCTGCTGAAATATGGCAGGCATATGAGTGCCTCAACAGGGATTTGAACCTGTCATCTAAGACGACACACACGTTAACAACTTAGCGACAGAGGTGTATGGATGAAAATTGCTAATCAGTATATACTGGTATGTCTAGTCATATAGCAATGAAGGCAAGTCATATTTTTGTTCAAATGTATAATTGATACTAAGTCATAAATGAGAAAGGGGTACAACTCCTATCAATTATGACAATATTTACAACCAAGTAAAGTCCATTGACCTAATTTTGCCCAGCTTTGTAATTGACCTAAACTTTGCTGAGACAATCATTGTCACCAATCTTCATAAAGACTACAAGGTTTATGTATGATTTTACCTAAGGTGACCGAGTTTCTGACCTGACCGCATATGCATACCTGTCAAGCTAGTTAGATCCAAAATAGGAATGATAAAGCAAAACATGTCACAAGATGCAAATGCGATTTAAAAGGTATATAGATGCATAAACAAGGAGTGATTTAATTCTAGGTTATAAATATAGGACAGAAGATCACAATATGAACCAAATGTACCTTTTTTAAAGTTAGGTGAACTTTGGAAACAAGAAATTGACAACGAAAAAAGGAGTAACTCCATTTTAGTACTGAGGAGTACTTGGCAGGTATGGTATATGAGACAATATTGTCATTGTGAATAAGCTTCATGAAAATAAGGAGCACAGTTGTGACCTCCTCTTACAAGCATATGGGAACAGACAGAAAATCAACAGATTAAAAGTGATCACAAAAGCTCACCTTGTCACCATCTGACAGGTAAGCTCATGATAAAAAACATCTGTAGCTAAGCTGCTTATACATGTAGGAAAATAAATTTGTCATTGCCAAGAAATATCTATAGATCCTCTAGAAAACTCCCAGAAGATTTTTTTTAAAAGCCTGGGAAACTTTTTGCTATAGGTGTAAGCAATAGAAGTAAAGACATTATTTCCCATAGGTATTCGCCTGTTAGCACAGCTGTCAACATCAGCAAATTTAGATTTAAGACGTGAAATAGGGGGTACTTAACAGAAACATTCCTAGAGAATGCTCTAATGACTTCATTGGGAAGGTCTGATGAAAATTAAGAGTTTCTTTGACAATAGTGAATAGGGAAAACAAAGGCAGGGGCTGTGTAAGTATTTCCTGTATTTCCGGGTTCATTTGTTGGTGTATTTTATTTTGGGTTTTCTAATGCAGTTTCTCTGCAAAAATGTTGAGTTATACTGGTATATGCAGCGGTTGATTCACTTAACCCAGTTTTCCTGTGCTGTATCTCATCATTAAGTAACTATTAAATCGATGTTACACTTATAACATTTCACAAGGAACCAGCATGAATATGATAGGCTCTTGTGTATTTGTGATATATCGACAGTGCCATTCAAAAATACTGTATGATAAAAACCCACTTTTCAGGAGAGGCAAAAATTAGTTTTTTTATGAAAACTATATTTCCTTCAGAAATAATAGAATATAGAACTAAATTATATATTTCATACGCATAACATCTTATTGAATATGTATCGAATAATACATAAAATGGAATTGCTGATATTTGTTCTTTTCTTCAGAAATTCCGCATTTTCTTTTTGTGATGATTTCACGGTCTCCCCTTAGCTTATTTACCCCAGATAAGGCGTAATAAAGGGCAGGAAAACAATCAACACAAATAACTAATGATAAAAATAAACAGCATTATGATTATTCGGCATTTTCGTATGGCACCGTCGATATACTGGGCAGGAGACTAATGGGAAAGAGCCAGGGCAGCACCCCCTAATTCCAAGTAACACACAAATATTTCTCTTCCCTTGAAGATGGAAGTCATTGGCCAATTAGGCAGGGACCAGGGATAGACCAAATGGCCACATACAATAACTATCTCAGAATGGTCTAAGTCGAATACAAAAGGAACTATTCATAGTTAATATAATGTACATACTATTATCAGTAATACAAATAACTACCTAACTACTTGTTGCAAATATCACCATTGTGCAACATAATACGAAATGATGCCATAGAGACTTTCTGGTAAAGCATGTATTGCTAATATACAGAACAAGAAAAGGAAGAACTCAAGTGTGAATCAATAACGGGAGCCTCCTTGCAACAATAATGGGAAATAAAATGACAATGAAAAACAATAAAAGTCCTGGTTTCCTCTAAATAGATCCAATCATGACAGTAATAGAGGTTTGATTCCTTACAAATTTTGTTACTTAGAAGATTGAAAGACTGATAGAGAATCAAGCAGATATTTAAAACTGCAAGCTTGATTAGATTATGGAACAGTTCTTCCTGATAACCAGAACACAATTCCCCAATAGCTACAAGCCACACTGCCATTTATGTGCACATGTTTGACAGATAAAAATGCAGAAGGGAGTGCCAGTGTAGCTGTAATACAGCAAAGTCCTAAATGTATTTAAGCACAATCGAGAGACAAGTTAGTCAAAGAGAAATTGGTTTAACAGTGATTTAGCAAAGTCACCTGGAAAGTCTGGATTTTTTGGCTGGTAAGAGAGTGTGTCCTGCAGTAATAGAGAATGAGTCCTGAATATTATAAGCAATGTACCATCCATAGTTCAGTGGTTAGATCTCTTGCCATATAATCTGGCAACCCGGGTTCAAATACTGGTGAAGGCACTTTTATGCCTGCCATATTTCAGCAGAAAGCTGACTGGCTTATGCTGAGCATTTAAAACATGTCTGACTTTATGTCGAGGTTCTTATTTTTGTCACTACCAATCACCTTAATTTTTCTCCCTAAATATTTACCAGTCTCTGGAATAATATTGAACAAGTACATACTGGAAATCTGGACTACTAGTTATAGAACGATCCCAGTGTCTGATTTATAAAGTGTAGGGTTGATTGAGAAAATAGGAGAGAGCAATTGATGAGTCGTATTCCAAATGTAGAACTCTTGGAATATTTTTGCCGATAGAAAGTATGATCTTTTCCTAAAACCAAATTTTTCTGCATTAGTATTTCCCAAGGCTACCTATCAGCCCGACTAATACGAGAATATTACGCTATTCTGTTAATGAAATATTTACCAAAATGGGTAACTAACCTAATCAGTAAAGTGCTTCTTCAACTTGGAAACAATTATTTGCATGTAGTGGAACGTTAAAGGAATTACCTTGGATTTAAGCACCAAGTTATCCAGAATTCTTTTTTCAATCTAAAACCTTCCAATTTTCTTCGTATAAAGTGGAAATTTTGCCACACTATCTAATTTATAGATGTTATAATGGACAATAAGCTTATATACCTTTACCATTTAGACTAGTGTACACCACCTAACTAGGTGTTCCATCAGAATCAGTTGTCACCGTACTGCCAGGTGAGAGTGGAGCTTTTGTTCTGCGCCAAAATAGCAGGAAATACAGTCAGGACTATATTTCTCTGGTTTAGTGTAGCGCAATGGGCGGTGATTTTTACCTTCTGCATAGGGATTTTAACCAGGGCCCCACCCTACCCCAGGCCACAGATTTGGGTGCCAGGGATTCAATTGACTAGTGCACTAGTCGCCTAACTGTACACAATCAGGATAACTCTCCAAGACCAACTCATCCTTGACAATTTCTTAGAATGCAACTGTGGATGGCAGTATGTTGACAGCAGTAAGCATATAGTAAAACATCATCATTTATAAGACAATATTCATGAACACATACCTTAAAGATCTCTTCTTACAGGAACACACACCACGCCCAGTATTATACTGCCACACTATCTTCCTTAGCAATAGATTCCTGAAAATAAAACAAACACCATTGAAAACTTTTTATCAAAATGTATTCCTAAAGTAGCAAGTCCCGAGAGTTAAAGGGACTTCATTCAAAACACTTTTATCACCATGTCATTGAGGAGAAAAGTCTTCTAATCCTAAAAAGAAAAGGAATACCATTGCAATAAATTTTATCACAGTATGTTCCTCGGAAATAGATCCCTGATTTTTTTCCTAAGCAATCATTCCTGAAAATTAACGGGACATTGCACACACTTTTATCAGATTTTTTACGGAGCATTGATTACTTAAAATTGATATGGATCTCAACTCTTTCATCACAATAATATTAATATATATCCTTAGCAATGATTCCTGAAAATTAAAGGGACAGTGCACTTTATCCCAAACAATCAAAACTTACCAATATTTTCAACCCAATGTAGGTCGTTATATTCTCCAATTGTCATTCTACTGTTATGTTACAAACGGGCATAAATATTCATAAGAGAAACCAATTTATTATCTTATTTTGAGGACAACATGACACCAACATTAATTTCCACAATTTTGAGGTAAACCATATCATACATACTTCCTTAATGCAAATACATTCATTGAAATTCACATTTATGAACCTAAACAAGTCCAAGATGCTGTACCAAGGGTTTTTCAGAGATGATATTCATTTCAAATCTTCAAATTTGCAGTCATTTATAAATAAGAAGACGCTGAACTTACTCCTAGCAGATATAGAGCCGAGCATAGCCATTATCTGCCAGTCAGCTTTCTGCTGAAATATGGCATGCATATGAGTGCCTCCGCCCTTATTTGAACCTGGGTAGCCGGATAAGGTGGCAAGCACTGTAACCACTGAGCTACGTAGGCAACAGCTGAACTCATAAAAAACATTGAATTGCATTACCCAATATTTTTTTAAACTTTTCAGTTATAAACCTCACAACAATGGCTATTTGGGCGAGTTCAATCAATTTAACACCCTAATTACATATAAGAAAATTATCTGAAACATAGCAGCAGGAGCCATAAGATGAATCCCAAAGATAGGCAGCACCTTAGTTCATATTACAGTCACCCTTAATTAGTGACGTCATATATCTGTATAGTTGTATCAGTTCAGCCTCAATTGCTTTTCCCCTGTTCAGCCTCAATTGCATTTCCCCTGTTCAGCCTCAATTGCTTTTCCCCTGTTCAGCCTCAATTGCTTTTCCTCTGTTCAGCCTCAATTGCTTTTCCCCTATTGTGTTTATTATCTAATTTGTATCCTTTCTATTTAGATAATTTTTCGGAAAATTTCTATCCAATTCATATTATTGGAAGCAGCCAGTATTCTATTTCTTGATTTTTTTGGAAATTAAATATACAGCAGCATTTATAACAGTTTGCTATTTCTCTGAATTGACAGGACCTGGTGTAATACATATCAAGAGCTTAGGGCAAAACTATGGAATGTGCCTCTATAAACTGATGTATAGTTACCATAGTTTTGCACTGAGCCCTCAATATGCAGTATGATACCTATTTCCTCTCATAATTGACGGTAGTACTTTCAGTGCTTTGATTGAGTATTGTTTTACTGCGGCTTTATTGACATTGATTTCACTACAAACAAAGAACTATTAGCTCACATCATTAATAAATGGATCTGACAATATTTGTCAATATCCTTATAAACTGACATTAAGTCAAACAGAAGTCAACAGCAATATCCACAATGTAAGGCTCTATACATAAACTATTACAAAGGTCGACCTGTCTGATTGTTGGACGCCTTCTCCAACAATGTCAAGGAATAATTGAAATTCTGTGGTATGGACATTTGTAGCATTTTTTCTGGGGCAAAATTATGCTGTTTGTTATTTTGATACTGATTGAATTCAGTTGCTTTAGAAAATAACAGCACATGTCTTATTGTAGAATCTCTAAATAAGCGCATGTCTTGGGCTTTTATAAAGATTTTCACGGACAAAGCCTGGAAATCTAGTTTTCTCACCCCAGATGACCCCGTTGCACACTTTACCCCAGATTATCCAGTTGCACACTTTACCCCAGATGACCCAGTTGCACACTTTACCCCAGATGACCCAGTTGCACTCTTTACCCCAGATGACCCAGTTGCACACTTTACCCCAGATGACCCAGTTGCACACTTTACCCCAGATGACCCAGTTGCACACTTTACCCCAGATGACCCAGTTGCACACTTTACCCCAGATGACAAAGTTGCACACTAAACCCCAAATGACCCAGTTGCACACTTTACCCCAAATGACCCAGTTGCACACTTTACCCCAGATGACCCAGTTGCACACGTTACCCCAAAGTTGCACAGTTTAGCTAAAAACCACATTGATTTTTACTTTGCATCCATCAATCACCAACATTTCTCAAAACAATATCACTGGGGTATTTTTTTCAATACAAGTACCCTAGGAGGACATAGTAATTACCTTTCTCAACAAAAGTACACTAGGACTCAGTTAGGGGTTTTGATACTATAGTAGTATTCCGACCTTGCTTCTGCTGATGAACAAATTGCACAGACAACAAAATTGAAAACAGCATGAAATTTATGTTCAAGGAAAGAAAGTCCTCTTTTCGCCCGTTTATAATTGCAACGAGTACATGGGGAAAATTGTGACATAGCTATCAAGTTATTTTAATAGCAATGACTTTGATACTTATAATGTTGAGCATAGCCTTTTTCTGCTGAAATATATGGCATGAATATGAGTGCCCCAAATTAAACCAGGGTCACAGGATTCAGTGGCAAGTACACTAACAACTGAGCTACAGAGGCAGACATAGTGCCATGGACTAAATGTCATAATGATATGTGACCTTACAACAGATGCTTGCAAAGATGTATCCATAACTACATAATGCTAGACAAAAACATATTCTGACAACAAGAATTGATGACCCCACTGACCTGAAGTATATTTTAGGTACGGGCAAAGTTATTTTGTTGTATCAAAAGATTTCTCAGCCATGTTCATAACCTATATTTTTCTATCGGTGTTCCTCCATTAATCGCTGATAAGAAAATCAGAATAATATTTCACAGAGAAAAATGTCCCCAGTGGAAAACACAAGTCTAAATGAATTCCTAATCGTTAAACACAGTCCAGTAAGAAGACCAGAGATTGGACAAGTCATACATGGGGGTAGTCTTATCACACTCTGCCATTAAAGATACCACCAAGCTCCAGATAGAGACTCAATAGAGATCACACGACCAATTCTGCATAGAATATTTTCCAAAAAAGATACATAGAAAAGTTATCAGCTAGATTTGGATCAGTACTAAAGTACAAGGCTGACACAGGCTGATACTCAAAAGGAAACAATTTTTGTATGATTGGATACTGAAAATTGTAATTTTCAGCTAGAATGTGTACAAAGCTAACATGCAGCTTTTTGTGACAAATATCAAGAATTATCTCCCTTGATAAGATGTCTTGCTAAGTCCATTTCTGGCATTGGATTGTCTCCCCTACATAAACAAATTTGGGATAAGATACAATGTATTTATGGAGTAAAGCGTAAATCAAAATTATCATATAAAGTGTGCACCCAGCAGGAATCCCTGCATACACCAAACAAAACAGGCAGCAATCCATCAGTTAATCTGAGTTAGGCATCAACAACATAAACTGTTATAAAATTGATATTATAGCTTGGCTATTTTGACTTGAACCTGACCTTTATGCAAGAATATATTACAAGGTTCTTGCTTTGAATATTAGTCCAGTCAACGAAGTATTTGGGGTAGAAGTAATTGCAACAGAAATTCCACTTATACTGTGCGAATCTTTACCACTTGTGTAGCATACATATAAAAATCGCACAAAATCGCATGTGTATTTTCCGAGATAATTGAATATAAAATTCGAAATTCGTTTAAAAATCAAATGGCCCAAATCCTACGCCGTACCTTAGTATAACCTTCATGACAACGTCATAAAACAGGAATAATGACGTCATAAAGTTGACATTGAAATTGACGAATATACAAATGGCGGATTGTTTACACCTAGCGGACTAAAATGCTTTCGAAACTCCAACTAACAAACCGAAATACATGATTGTAAGTATTCAGATTTGATTTATTTGATTAAAAACAGTTTACAAATTTAAATATCATTGATCGAAGTCCTGGAAAGGCTCGTTTAAGTTGAACATTCAACAATAATCCGTACTGCAGGGTTCGCTGTTCCCGTGGAGTTTATCGTTGTTGATATTTGTTTTATGAACCTATTTCGCCACTTTCAACTACATAATAATCATAATATCATTTATATATGCATTTTGTCACAGTGGATAAGTCATTACATGTTCTAAAGAATCCATTTATCGCAAATTTGTACCATTTAATATTTTATAAAATCAAACTACGGAAGCGCGGTATGGCCATGTCTAGAAAATGGCGATAGCTACAGTGTGCATCTAATAATGCGTTTGTTGTATTTCTTAGGTAATAAAGATGGTTGATAGAAGCAAATATACTGCAATTGTGAAATAGACCCAACATTGGGTTACATAAACATGGTAAAACACCTTTTTGATTATTGCTATAACGAGAGTTTAAACTTTTTCGTAACATATAATGTTACTTATAACATATAGCCACTAGACCTGTAAGTTCGTGCATCTAGAATTTGAAATTGGAGCATTTGTGTAAAAAACGATTAAATTAGAACCATCTTTATGATCAACAGCATCAAAACTTCAAAATGCAAACAGAAATTGAATGTTAAAATGCTAAAATTGACAAAATCGGTCTTAATGCTACATGTATATGCATGCAGTCTGTAGTCGCGATAGGAACATTTAAATAATTATAAGAATTAGGGACCTGTAAAATCAGTGGTCGGGCAAAACTCGCCACGAACGTTACTACTCCTTTTAAAAAAAACATTAGGCTGGCTAAATGTTTTCTCAATAATTTTAAATGAATTTGGACTGGAGTTTTAGCTGAAACAACGTTTTACTAGAAAACACGTTATAGATATGCACAAACTTTAAGGAATAGAGGCTTGTGAAAACCTGTGACGTTGAAGGTTGTTATATAGAGTAAATTCTATATATAATGGATCCATCGATTGACTTTGCAACGTTTAGTTGTGGCGTTACTGGTTTCTGTGCTCGGCTGGTCAGGTTGAGTGCTGCCTTCCTTGTCCGATTTCCTCATACCTTTTCGATTCATTTTCGAAAACATGCCCCTTGACCTTATACTGCTGGGCGGGAAATGCACCGGGTGAGGTTATTAGATAAAAAGCCTGAATGTGTGTTATGTTTTATAAAATAGGGATTAATAATGCGTTGTATTAGTATTCATGGTATTTGCCAATTTATGCGCGTTGCATCGATATAATGTAACATGTAATCAGTGTGGTATTTCGTGTCCTGCTCTTTTGTAATAGAGCCTGTGCAAAATCTTTAATACTGTCAATTTTTGGATTTACCACATTAACCAACCAAGACCAGGGAAGGTGTACGACAACCATGCTTTGAAAATGGTACTGAGTGGTGATTCAATCGGTGTGGGGGAAAGCATCGTCTTACCACTGCCACCTCCCGAAAATGCATTCACCGTCTGTTGATATTGAGTCGCAAGCCTCTGTATACAGCAACCTTACATGTGGGCTATGAAAATGGCTGTCATTGCTGCCTGAAACATTTCCTGTTGGACCTCTTTCAATTTCTTCTGTTTAACGCAATACATACACTAGTATACTAGTAAGTGTACGTGTAATTGTACATACATCATCGTAACATGTACATACAACAATGCATGATTGCTACAGGGACAGGGATCAGAACAGAAAGGATATTGCTTATGAAATATTTCAACTGAATTATATTACGGATAATTTGACAAGGCTCTCGACCTTTAATGGACATAATTAAACAGCTGATATTTTTTCTATATTTCGAATTCCGATTGGTATGTTTTCATGAACGAGAAAAGCGACATAAACGCTCGATGTGAAATGTGTAGGTTCTATTGAGCATTTATTGCCTCGGCGATTTATTCCCGATTTGAATAAAGTAGATTCTGGGGCTTCGGGATCGAACAAGCATTTCACAAGTTTTCAAATTACTGTCGAAGCTTCCCTAGACCACGGGGATTCTTTTCTAGACGCCTTCTTATGTCCATTTATAAAATCAGGAGTACGTCGCCGAGTCAAAAATACTCAGTGTAACCTACTCATTACGCAAACATAAATCTAAAGTCTCGACATTACACAATTTGCTCGAGATAATTAATAATCTTAATTGTATTAATTTTATATTCATACAAAGGTCAGGATCACGTCAAATTGACCGTACTACATCGGTCCTTTTATCGTCCACATCCATATAGACCATGGTGGGAAACCATTGTCATATAAAATTATAAATTGGTGTGCAATCACAAGTGCGGTATATTAATTTAAGACCTCATCTAATTATCTGCCATAATGGAACAACCCAGGGAAATAGCTGAACAATAATAGTTCCTAGTTATATAGTCCCGAGGTTTTACGCTTCCTATATATCACCGCACTACTTGATGATTGTGGGGCTTTGAAAATAACGGGAAAATATAGTCGGGGAATTTCACATTTTTAGACCGGGGTAATTAACCGGGGCTAACTTTTTGCATGAATCTTATGGCAGGAATTTAACCCAGGGTTATGAAAAGCATAAGTAAAGATCTCCGACCATCCCCGGGGTTGGGACCGGGGTTACATTGATCGATGCATTATGAGAGGGTTCTCTATGGCTGATTTCCAGGGATAGCCAAGACGGTCTTCGTAAGAGAACGAGGCTGGTGAACATCGAAAGATAAAAACTATCGTGATGTGACGGTTTTGACGGCCACATATTTATACATTAAAAACCGAATACTTATTCCGTAACGGACCTTCGATGGAACGAGTTATCGCACCAGTTCTTATTGGCTGACAAAATAACATAATAAGCGCAATTTGTCATAGTACGTATATCCTGGCACGGATCCAGGCAGTGGGCTCGAGGGCCCGTGCCCCCCCAGTTGGCTGAGATTTTTTTTAAAAACTTTGAATAAGTAGTAAAACAGGTATTGAACAGACATCTCTAAATGATATGGGTATTTTTTCTTATGTTCTAGATGAAAAAGAATTTGTAAGATGTTTTTCGTGCTCGCTTCGCTCGCAGAATATTTTTAATATACATGTATATATTTATACGTAGCTGTTGCATCACAGAAATCAATTACAAGAGATTTTTTGCCCTAGCTCATTATATTACCTTTTGACTGTTAAATAATCATAACTAAACCATTAAGGTTAACTCTCAGAATAAAGAAAAAATGGTATTTCAGGGCTCCCAGATAGGCTTAGAATGCACTAGATTCATCCATTGCTTTGAAATTTTCCCAAGGGAGTAAGCCCCCGGACCCCCCTACTTATGTTATAATATTCCAATGACCAAAAGGATGAAATCTGGTATACACAAATACTGTATGTGAACACTTACTAATATGCACGAACATACACAATGTACATGTTCACGCTTATAACATAAAAAGTACTATGGATTCCCCCACATCTACAAATGTACCCCTTCCTGTGCATTTTCATACACATATTAAGCAATTGCCCCCCCCCCCCCCCAGGAATCCCGTACATACCTCGTGCCCCCCCCCCCCACTCAGAAATTTCTGGATCCGGGCCTGTATATCCATTTATATTAACACGTACGTCGTTAAGATGTAGAAGCGAGCGTGTGCCTTTGTTTTAATGTATTACATTTCTATTATTTATAATGTTTTTGTATATTTAAGGTAATGAAGATTGACCATCAAAGCAGAGAATGTTAACAGCATTGATTATACCCAGCACAGTTGATCGAGCACATGTACAAACTCACGGACCATTACTGGGGCTGCTGATTTGAAAATGTTACAAATGACAATCTCATATGCGTGTAATTATTTGCTTCACGCATTATATAGTTGACGTTGTCAACATGTAAGACGGCAATCAAATACACTCGGCGGCACTTCTAACGCTGCCACTTTAGTATTCTTGATATCTCGAAAACCGTTTGAGATAACTTTATCAAATTTTCACCTGTTTTAGTATATGGCATGTGCCTATTGCTGCACATGTTAATTCAGAAATTGGTGTGTATGAAAATGCGTGGCAAAAGCGTAATTTACGTCACCCGGAATTACAAAGTCACAAAATTAAACAGCGTATTTATTAGGGGTCAATTAAATATTTTCAATATTTTATTTCTTCGTAGCTTCAAGTATTATGTAATGAGTGTACACAATAAAAGTATTCATAAATTTCATCTACGTTACAATTTCCTAGGTAACCAAATAGCAGTTGGTAAGCTTAGACCGCCTCAAAATCAGCCCATAATCTGATTAGAAAGCCGATGCGCTTAAAATAAACGTTTAACCTCAAATAGTGCAACTTGACTGGTAAAATTCACATTTCTTCTGAATAACGAATGTAAATAGTACGCAGTAGAATTGAATTTATCAGTTTAATATAATAATTAGTCACCATAAAATTTCAAGTTGAGCGCAACCTGCGTTACTCGCAAAAATCGTATTCACTCAACAGACACGCTATGGGTACGGAAAACACTATATTTTGCAGCAAAACCAACAAATTTCGTTTTCTAGCATTTTGGTAAATATTGTTAATAACTAATAAAAACCATGAGCGAATAAAATGTTGATATTCAAAACCATTATAGGAAATAGGGACATCTACACGCAACTTAACAATCAGATGGCCGATATTGAGTGATAAAAATGCGACTTTCAATATAAGCATTCAGTCAGTTGTAGACGTATCGTGCAATAGTCTATTGTCGAATCGAGCAGCAAATTCACCAGAAGCTGTGTCTAATATTGATGTTAAAGTATGCCAAATTGCTTTACAATTCATTGAGGACTTTTAAAGAAAACTGAAATATATAAGTGGCAGCGTTAGAAGTGCCACTAAGTGTATAGAATTAAAGACATTTCAATGTATTATTATCAATGCTGTGTGTGAACGTGAATACGCATGACTTAATAATATTTGTATTTTTTGAAAACAGTAAAACTGTTTAGTAAAACAGGTATGCCCATATGACAGTCCAATATTTGACCTCAAAAGCAATTGGGGTCATACTAGGTAAAAAATCCCGGACACAACCGTTTTTGAGTTCATCGGAAGCCAAATTTCTTCATGTTAAAGGTCACAGTGACATTGACCAGTGTCCTCATAATCAAAAGACATCAACTATGCATGACCAACTTTCATGATAAGTTTGAAGATTCAGGTTCCAACTGTTCTTTAATTGAGTTATTAATCGAAAACCACATTTAGTGCCACATTAGTCTTAGTATCGTGTTGAAGGTCACCTTGACCTTTGATAGATTGACCTAAATCAACAGGGACCTTCTTATTCTGATGACCAACACCCATGTTAAATTTGAGAACCTTAGAGTCAAACGATCCTGAGTTAGTGAACGGAATCATATTTGATACATACCGACCAACCTTTAATTCTGACAAGAAAATCCCCATTTTATATAATTAAATAATTCATATGCGGTCAATAACCGGTTGATCTGAAGGTTATTACTTTATATGTTTTCATTTTAGTTTTCAAAAAAGTGTACCATTATCGCGTGTGACACGAAGTATTTCATTTTGATACAAAATAAAGTAATAATCATATTCAATGGTAGTGGGTGGGGTAATTTGACCCCCTCTTAAGCTTATATTTCATTGTTACGTACATTTTTAAGCTGTTTTATTGTAAATTATGTGTACATACATGTTTATTGTCTATGAATAATTAAATAATAGGAATAAAAATTATCCAAACTTGTTTTTCTATGCAAAATTAGCCATTTTAAGAAAATAATGATTTTCTATTAAATTTCAGCAGTATGTCAACAAAATGGGTCAATACTTAAAATCTGCACATTGAAATGGCTGCAACTTTTTTCTGTAAACACCTAACATAATACCCTATCAAAAAATAACAGTACAATTTCTGTTGCAATTACTTCTAGGTTAGCCCTATTTTAGTGGTAGGTTGACTGGACTATATATAAATTTCTGCGAGCAAATCGTGCAATATCGGTATTTCAGATTTGTGTTTGTAATTACATCTTGAGTGTCTTCGTGATACTCCCCGATTATGATAACATGTAACAATCGGTGTTGTAAACCTAGGTAATATATCGACTGTTAAATTATGCTAATCAAAAGGTCACACTCGTGTCAAATGAGCCAAGCTATACCCCACAGTAACAGTTGTCAATCAGGAAACATAGTATTACATGTTGACTTTATCCAATGGCTACATTCACTTGAAAATCTTTGACAAAGAACATTCAACAACAACTTGGCATGTCATCAAGCAGTATTTTTATTCTCTCGTATTTCTTAATCATAATTTAAATCAGAGAATCACTGGATGACTTCTACTTGTTGTGGTAACAGGAATGGGCAGCTACAATATGTCACCTTGTCCTATTTAGACAATAGCAGTTCTTACATCACCTTTTCCTGGTTAGACAATAGTAGTTCTTACGTCAACTTTTCCTGGTTAGACAATAGTAGTTCTTACGTCACCTTTTCCTGGTTAGACAATAGTAGTTCTTACGTCACCTTTTCCTGGTTAGACAATAGTAGTTCTTATATCACATTGTCTTGCATGTTTAGACTATAGTATTTAAGTTCTTACTTCATTCATCAACAGCTGAACAAAGTGACACAAGGTCAAAGAAGACAATTTCTAAACAAAATCAATAGCCTTATACTCTGTATTGTATTGAAGCAATCAACAGGTTTCGTAACAAGTTAAATATTCCCACCAGAAAGGTGCGGTTGACAGTTGCCAGTAATTTGTCACATTGTAACACATATAGAAACAATATTGATGATTTTTCACATTGCATGTGAGGCAGACAAAGCCACAGATCGGAAAATTACGAAAACAAAAGAAGCCCCCGCCAGGTCACTCACCAGTCGGCGACACTGGTATAAAGGCTGAAATCAATGAATGACCCATTAGGTAATAACAATTGTAGACAGTATAACTCTAACGCGGTATTGGGACCTGTGCCACTTAAAGTAAACAGGCAGGTCAGGTTTAACAACATATAAGGATATTGGAAAAGGGATTATCTTTTTCAATGTGTATAGCTTGGCTATTGTGACCTGAGCCTGACCTTTATGCAAGAATATATTACAAGAATTTTACTTTGATTATATCAATTTCCGCAAGCAAATCGTGCAATATCTGTATTTCAGATTTGTGTTTGTATTACATCTTGAGCGTCTTCGTGATACTCCCCGATTATGAAAACATACACTCGGTGTTGTAAACGTAGACAATATATCGACTGTTAATTTATGCTAATCAATAGGTCAGGCTCATGTCAATGTGGCCAAGCTTTACCGTTATTTTAATTTACTTGGTGAATAGAAGTGAGCAGGTAAAATACACTTCCGCTCTCCCTAAATCGATGTAATGGTCAGTGATTTCTGTTTATATTGACATTGCAGAATATCGCGTTAGACTTATATTAAGTCTTCATTCAAAACAAGCTTTTGTTGTGACACAGTGAAAAAGTACAACACAAAATGTCAACCATTAAAAAAACAATCCTTCATTCAAAATAAGCACATTGTTATAACACAGTGAAAAAGTACATGCTGACTTTTAAAAATACCCTTGTCAAAAGTATCTTTAAAACCAGGATCATGTCAGAAAAATAAAGGGATCAAATTCTGAACATTTTTTTCTGAGATTTTATCATCAGACTAGGGAATATGATCGCAATAGAAAAAAATAAAATAAACAATCTCCCCGGTGGCAAAGGCCATTTCCACTGACAAAGTCACACCCAAAGCATGATTCTGTTGACATTATATCCAATATAATATCTTTCATAGACATTTAATACATTTGTATGTTACTTTATAAACCATTCTAATAATGCCTATAGATGTATGGTATAATCTTTCACAAATGAATTCCGACCATTATAACAAAATATTGAATCACGTTTTTTCTCTGATTCAGCATGATTAAACTTATCAGCAATAAAAAATATCTGTTGTCATGGTAACTGTTGAAAAGTGTGTTCAATTTACCAAGTAATATAGACATCAACCTTTTAATGACAATTTCACATACAAAACCCTAGACTGTTTATGGATTAAATATAATAATTCAGAAGTCTAATTTTGCTTGAATATTTTATTATTTGTGGTTACTTGGGATTCTAATTTTCACACCTACATTATTTGCTTGTCAATTAAAAAAAAAAAATTTGAAAATCTATTTGTGGCCATTGGTCAATTGTGGCAAGTTTCAAGTTACTTGTGTTATACAATAGGTCTCCAGCCAGTACACAAAACAAGAACATGATATAATCAAAGTACTGACAGGCTGGCGAACTGCTAAGAAACAATAGCTTTTCAAGTAATATAACATCAAGTGGTTTTCTAAGTCGAAAGAAAGGTAAGTGCTGGACTTAACAAAAAATAAAAATTTAAAAATATAAAAAATTTGGAGCCGCCGTGATTCGATTGCTGGACCTTAGCGTCAGAAAATTACTAAGCGAGTTGCTCAACCACTCGACCACGATCCCGTTGGAGAATGTTGACCTAAATAATTTAACATAATAAAATCAAATGGATGCGCGCGCTATATCGCGTTCGTAACGCGCAGTAATAATTATCAACGCCTTTAAACACCTTTTCTTTTAATTTCATATAATTTCCTTCCATTTCAAGAAGAAACTAATATATTACAATCGAACAGAATAAATGAAACAAGGAAAGTTGAATGTTCTTATCTTGCAAAACTGATTAATGAGGAGTAACTATTTGCATTGAGTGTATAGATTCTGTGTTGTCAGTTTCGGGAGTAAATTCATCTTAGTGGATTTCATTTTTTAGGATTGTAATAGTCTGGCGCGAAATCGCCAGCCTAAAAATTCATGGAATCAGGGTTGCCAGCAACTTTGGTTGATTACCTACTTTTCCCTGACTAAAGCACACTTTTCCCTGACTTTTGTGAAATTTCACTTTTCAATGACCATTATCAAGAATTCCCTGACAATTCACTGACCCTGACAAAAATCAAATTTCCCTGACTTTTCCAGGTCGCTGGAAACCCTAATGGATGCCATGGTGCAGGCACGACCTGTCTGACACCCAAGAAAACATGAACAGAACAGAACAGAATTTTCAAATGTTTTGAGCTTGAACAAGAGGGGCACACACTGACACAGTCATCTCTCAGTGGTTGACCATCAAAATCAATGAAATACCATAGTGACCATGGTCATTATTTTGCCTTGGTCATCATGTTAGACTGCCACAATGACACTATCACTCAGTCAACTATAGTCGATTCAATAAGTAATACAAATGAGGGAACTATCCCATTTAATTGAAAGAACGACACTATATAATCACTCAGTCAAATACACTGCCACACTGTCACAATATCATTCCATGGAGAACACTGCCATCAGATGGCACTACATCACTCCGCAAAAAAGTACACTAGCTCTCTTATTTTAGCCTGGAGCAGACATACAAAATATTTATTTATTAACACGAAAACCATCAGCACTCTAGCACAGTACAATGATATAAAACATCCTTCCACATGGAAAAGTAACACAAGACAAATGTACTTGTACTACAACATAACCTCGTTCCAGGCAAGAATTATTGCCCTAAATAGGAAAAGTCTTTTAGGAAATATATTTCATTTGCTTGACAGCTTATAAATTGAACTAGACTGTAACATTGCCCTAAATTGGAATGTCACATAGAAAATATTGGTTTGTTAACACAAGAGCGATGCCCGAAGTTATGCCCTGATATTATGTTTCCATAAGAGTCCAATCTGAGAAGGTCACCTTCGTTGCAGCCAGTTGTACTACTTGGTTAATTAATATGTACTGAGAAAATGGAACCAGCCACAGTACGCGATATATATCGCTGGCTTAGAATGAGAAGGTCGTAACTACA
Source organism: Spisula subtruncata (assembly GCA_963678985.1). Lineage (NCBI taxonomy): Eukaryota > Metazoa > Mollusca > Bivalvia > Venerida > Mactridae > Spisula > Spisula subtruncata. The sequence continues at coordinate 15,456,913 of OY787662.1, read as the reverse complement.
ACATCAATATTTTGAGAAAAGAACTGTCTAACAATCACTCTTTACTCAAAGTAAAACAAACTTTTACAACTTCAGTTAAGTAAAGTTCAGTTTTTCATAAAACAGGCTCATAAGAAGCGCCTTATGACTTCAAATATGCATTGGTCTTATAAAGACGCAAGTGGCACTTACAACCTTCTCATTCTAAGCCAGCGATATATGTATAAGCTGGGTTTTATGATAGCTAAATTCACGTTTAAGACTTCAAGCTAACAGTAGATCAATTTGCGTATTCCGCGGGATGACTTCGGACTTTATCGCCTAATCTTTAATTTTAGCCGAGATAGTGTTTATTGTTCTTGTTGATACTGCGCCTAATTTTGAAACTATTAAAACACTAATGTTTGGGTTTGACAACTGGAGAAACTGGAGAAACCAGGCATGCCCAGATCATCGAACCAGATCAAACTAGAGTTAGCTCCAAACCCAGCCATTGAGATACATAAGTAAAGATATATATATAAGTACAAAGAAAAATTTCTTATAGGGAAAACTGTGAGAAACATTATCAAGAATACCATAACCTATAGAAATATATTGGAACAAATCATAGTAAGTTCTATTATGTAAAAACCCAGATATTGTAATCAGCATTATGCCCATCCTTCAGCAAGACATTCATTGTTTTACAAAGATGACATTAAATTAGAACAGAAGGCATATAGGTTGCTAGCTACCAATTCCTGAAGAAAACATTCATGCCAGATCTCCTGCATCATGCAGGAGTCTCCTGCATTTGAGACTCTACTCCCGCATTGTTTTATGCAAATTGATCAAATCTCCTGCATTTCATGGAATACTGAAACCTTGAAATTGTGTTTACATGAGGAAAATGATAACAAATATTCATTTAAATAGCTTTATGAAGCATGCATGGTAAAGTCCTACAAGTAACATAGGTGCCAACTGCATATTATATATAATTTCATTTATTTAAATTAAACTTTGGAGCAAGAAAAATATCTTGTATTTCATTGAAATCTCCTGTATTTCTATCACCAATCTCCTGCATAGGCTTCTGGAAAATATGGCATGTATAAGAATATCAAAATTACTTTAAAGGACAAGTCCAGAAAATTGTTATGCAAATCTGCCACTGCATATATTTACTGAAAAAATGTTGAGAAATGGTCTCAAACCAAGTATACATAAGACGTTAACAGTTTACATACATTTGAAGTTTTACACTTCATTCTTGATATAAAACGGTCCCATTCATCTCAACAGACATGCTATTAATTACCAACAAAAATAGCTTGTAGCTTTAAAATGAAGACATTTGCCACATAATATACAGGTAGGTGCATATTGTGCAGTCCTTAGTAACATGCAGCTGTTACTGTAATATAAGATACACCTTCTGAGGTAATAAGCAATAACACTCAGGTAATTAATAACAGGTAATTGATAACATCAGTTGGTCGCCCTGTTGAGAAGTCACCTGACTACGGCCTTGTGATGTACGAACATTCCAAAACATTCAAAAAACGCAAGCAGGTGCTCCACTGATTCCTTCTAATTGAAGAGCTTCCTTCTAATTGAAGAGCAGTAACAATATTTGATGGTATGCACTGTTAGAACAATGAAACCAGTGGGATGCCTCTGATACAAATGATTGTACCATGGTGAGATATTAAGTGTTTGCATCAATATTTAATACCCCCATGGAAGAAAAAACATTCCATCAAAATGTTCCATTAAGCTTTTGCAAAATAACTGCTGGATGCACATCAACATCATAGGCGGCGTTTTACAGAACATTTTATGACAGGACTTCATACATCAAAGAATACAACTCTAAGAGCAATTCATGCATTTTAATAACAGCACTTATAATTAATACTGTAATACACAAGTACCAAACCATTGAAAATGAATTTTTAATGATAAGCTGTATTGGAAGTTAGAAAAGAAATAAAAACTTCAAAAAACATGACATAAATTTTGGAATAATTTTGGAATAAATATTGGTAAACAAACAACTTAAATAAGAAGATCATTAAATTGTAGCATTATAAAATGCTAAATGGGACGCACATATTCACTAAATGCACCCATATCAAATACTTATTGGTAGATTAAGCACTTATAAATAAAATGATTATAGTAAGACAAAAATGTGAAGGACATTGTCACTAAATGTACCAATATTACGGAACACTCAAATATCATGCACATTGTTCACTGAATGTAACAATGTTAAGTACCAATGATAGAAACACGAGAATCAGACAGCAACTTGTCATTGAATGCAGTCAGGCAACAATGAACGCTAAGACATCTGTTATGACAGCGAAGCCCACTAAGCCAATAAGTGATATCTGTGAGGAGACCAAGAGGATATGCATAGATCAGGCAGCTCTAACAGACAGCTTCAATACCATGTCAAATACATTTACACTCACTATAACATATTGTCACACTCTGATCTGAGAGGGCAACCCCTTGGGTCTCTCTTGTGCTTGAAGCATATCATGTTTTTTATGGGGTTGTGTATTTTATTGTTTATCATGTTCCAAGCAGAGATGTTTGGGTAAAAAATGACAGTATCATATTCCAAGCAGGCGGCTTGGGTTAAAACAAATCGTGTTCAAAACAAGGCGGCTTGGGTTTAAACAAATTGTGTTCAAAACAAGGCGGCTTGGGTTAAAACAAATCGTGTCCAAACCAAGACGGCTTGGGTTAAAAGAAATCCTGTTCAAACCAAGGCGGCTTGGTTAAGACTTATTGCATTGTGTTCCATCCCAGTGGGCTTTTGTTCAGACTCGTCAGCCTTCTGGGCATAGGTCATGTTTTAGTCCCAATCACCAAACACATTCCTCAGGTGGCTCAAAACATTGATTTCAAGTCTCCATTTTTTTAATACCCTAACTCAAGCATTGACAATAGATACAATCCGAAATGTACAATATTGTGGGTTTTCCGTAAATTTGCATGCGGTACAAATAATGTTGACCTTAATCCTTTGCTAATGCTATTGTGATTTAAATAAGCATCGCTCATTTCAATGGTTCATACATGAATATTTATCAAACGAAAACATGGATAACGGTAAAAGTTGTTTGTACCGCGGGATAAGTGTGGAAAAACCAGATTGCATTGAATTCCGGAGTATATCTATTTCATCACCACAGTCTATTTTCCATTGCATTTATGAAATTACTAAACTTGCCCTAGTGCCAATCCTATAAAAGACTTATTAACTTAATATCATTTTGTTTCAAAGTTTGTATCATGCAGCTTGTAATAGCCTTGATTCAGAAATGTTTAAAATGTAAAAAAATGAATATTTGCTGAGCTTTGAAGACTTCAACACATGAATGAGGTTATCAAATAGCATGACATGCGAAACAGTAATTTTTATCAGTTTGTGCATTCACATTATAATTGTGAATTACAAATAATATCAATATCATTGTAAGAGCTTTGGTTACCATAGCAACAAAGAAAACCATGATTTTGTGATTTTCAAATACTTCAGACGAAGGTGAATTATTTCCAATATAACAATATCAAAACACTTCATACGCTTATTGTGTTATTCTAATTTCACATATCAGAGATTTTAATTTCACTTTCTCCCTTATTTATTATTTTGCCTTGTCAGCTTAAATACTCAATGGAGAGGCTGAAGAGAGAATATGTTACCTTACACTGTCTCTAACATTCTGCTGGTCACAGTACTGTAAGAGATACAGTCTGAGGCATCAAGGGAGTTCTAAAATGGCAGCCTACGATCTGAAGCATGAATCCATTATTTAGTACAATGAAACGCTAGGTGAAATGCTAAAGGCTATGCTTGGCTAGGTTCTAATACACTAATGAAGGTGTGTAGATGGGTCTTTAATTCATTATATACAAATGTAAGGTAGTGATTGGGTGCTTGCATTGTCAGAGTCAATAGGTCCTTAATTGGCTTATGTCTCCAGTAAGGTAGTTAATGGGGCCTCAACATATTTATATATTGGGTAAGATAGGTAGTGGTCCTTTATTTCCTAGTACACTGTGAAATGTAGTAAGGGGTCCTTAATTAATCATCTAATGAACCATGTGACATATACATAAGTTGGTCCATTGTAACAACTACAATCCTGTCATCATTTTACTCTTGGAGTCTATCAATTATATTAACGTAGGCAACATTTTATGATCCAACAATTTAAGCCTGCACTTTGAGAAGGAATATGACAACCTGAGAAACCATCACAAATACATGATCATGTGATCATAACCCATCAGCAGCAGAAACAATACTAAAACAACAAACAGACTATTAAAATTTCAAGACAGACAACATTATTTGTTTTTGAATTGTATTTGAATGTCACCAGCATTATAATTATATTTAAATCCCAAGGAATAAAGGAGCAGAACAATAATTGGTTTTTAGCATAAATTCTACGCAATGGAACCAAAACATAATATCATTTCAGCAGACGTTCTTGACGAACAATACAAAGCGACCAAGGACAATTATCGTCTTATCTCTTCCACTGTGCACCTGCATGCAACTCACTCATGGCTTTAGGTTATCAATTATCAATTATTCTGCCCAGAAGTCAGCACTTCAGTACATGGCAGTATATTAACAAACTCAACAACAGTCATTGTTACATCTAAAACAATTGTGAACGATAAATGACTGTTAGGCACTTTCAATTTGTCAAAAAAAAACATAGTTAACTTTTCATCATAATGTATCTGTATCCCTATAATGCCTCTCCATAGAAACAAAGATATCTATCATACTGGTTTCAGTTGAAAAACAAATCCCCAGCTGCACAGTTTTATACATTGATAGACATTCAGGCAAAATTGTAAAGCATCATAAGCATAGATAGAATACTTTCTTTGATACGCATATCATCAAGGTAGGAAGGCAAAGTCCCATTTTGAAATTGCTGGGAGTCAAGGGATTCACATGACATTAATTTTAGAAGTCAATGGATTTGCATAACAGCAATGTTAGAAGTCGAGGGATTTACATGACAGCTATATTAGAAGTCAAGGGCTTTGCATGACAACAAATTCACATGACAGTGATTTTAGAAGTCAAGGGATTTGCATGACAGCTATATAAGAAGTCAATGGATTTGTATGACAATGATTTTAGAAGTCAAGGGATTTGCATGACAGCTATGTCAGAAGTCAAGAGATTTGCATGACTGCTATGTAAAAAGTCAAGAGATTTGCATGACAATGATTTTAGAAGTCAAGAGATTTGCATGACTGCTATGTTAAAAGTCAAGGGATTTGCATGACAGCTTTGTTAGAAGTCAAGGGATTTGCATGGCACGAAAGTTATTAAGAAGTAAAGGGATTTGCATGGCACCAAAGTTTTTAAGAAGTCACTGGATTTGCATGACAGCAAAGTTAGAAGTCAATGGATTTGCATACTACCAATGTTAGAGGTAGAAGGATTTGCACGACAGCAACACATGTACAGACAGATGCTATTCTTTCATTTCCATATATGCACAAAAGTTATTTTTACTAATGTTAATTTCTTAAAATAGGTTTATGCTGCTTTAATTCCCATTACGGAAGCACTGCCTATCCAATTAGCACGGGAATAACAACTGCTTTCATGTTAAGTTCACATATTGATTTATAAGTAGATTATATCTTGATGAATGTCCAGGAGAACATTTGACATTATATTCTACCTGGTTTAACCATTAGACTTATTATAACCAGCTAATGTATGGGTAAATAAATAGGTAAGGTGTGAACAAATTAATGTGATTCCGACAATCTTTACACATGAATTTAATTTATAACAAAATTATTGTGTTAAATATCCTCATTAATAGGTCTGTCAAATTTTGTGGTCAGTTCTTCTTCCGATGACGATGCAGGGTCAAGTTGACGTAGCATACTCGCATCCAGTTGACAGTTAATCAGAAGTGACATAAACACTGGTAACCTAGCTAATAATGCAAAGCTCATTTATTATACCTGGCCGATAGTGCCATCAGTGACCAGATAATGTGGTTTCAAAACAATTATTCTCTGCTTATGAAAACAATTTTAAGCCAAAAGATATAGATTAAAGGCATTTAATCAACTGTAAAACTATGATAATAGAAGATTTAAGGATCAGGTTAATATGTTTGCTCTATTACCACTGCATGTATGCAATAAGTATGCATGATATTTTGTTTTTAAAAATGATAATGAAATAAATTTTTACATAATAAATTTAAATATTTCGATGTAGAATAAGTTTGAACTTATTTGATGGGTCAAGGAATTATAGAGGAAGGGAGATGTCTAGTAGGTAATTATAATGTAATTGATATCAAGGACAAAATAAAAATGGTACCAGAAATTCCCTTGCTAGATGCTCAGCATATGAGGGAAACTGGCGTCTCTTCTCTCACACCCTCGTGGCGATGGATAACATCAGGAATGAGGTGTTGAGCATGATTAATATAAGTTGGCAAAACTTGTTTCACAATCGACCTTAAATAAATTAGTATAAACTAATGTAATATGAAGCTAATGGAACTGCTGCAACCATTACAACATCTTATTCAAATGTAACGACATGATCATTATGATTACTTGCAATCGAATTTTCAAAGAAACCTATTACATTCGACTACTTGGAAAAAGTGTAATTGATTGTAGACGACTATTATGATTACTTGATTACGTTTATCCTATGTCTGGAAACTATACTCCGCGATCCATTACAACAGCTAGGCAGTCAATTCATACCAATCGTAATTATTGGCTGAATTATAGTAGAAAATACAAGCCTTGTCGGGATCTAACTGATGTTTCAAATTCTCCAAAAAATCACAAACCTTGTCTAACATAGTGTTTCAAATACACCAGTCATAGCTTAGTCAAGAATTAAAGAACAAGTCTTAAAGTCAAGTTGCAAATTCACTATTCTTAGCAAAGTTAAAGAATTAAGACATTGAGCTACCTCAAAAAGACATGTCAAACAATTCCAGGTTTTCAGTCGATGATAATGATAACTTCAAATGAGTCATTTCTCCATTGCATGTAGGAAGTACATTTAATTAATATAATAGTTATCTGCACAGACATTTTTGTCTGATGTCTTAATTCTAAAAATAAAATCACTATTACCAGTCTCAGTGGGAAGATGGGTGAATCTTACATCAGAAAACTAGATAATCAACATTGTTAATAATGCATGTGCCTGTCTGAACAATATTCCAAAGGTAGCATGCAAGTTTCAATTTTTTTTATTTTATGTCAGAAAAAAGTTTTAACAAAGAGAAGATTTGGAAACAAAGAGGACAAGATTGACAGACACTGATTATAATGTGATTAGAAAATGAATTAAGATCCATAATAGAACAAACAGTCTGCAGGAATCTGGACTACGAGGGCAAGCTGTCTGCAGGGTACATGACAGTCTGCAGGATACAAGATAAAAAGGGCAAGCTGTCAGCAGGGTACAGGGTACAGGGTAGAATTATCTGCAGGATACAAGACATTATTATCTGCAGGATACAAGATCCTACACACTGCCTGCAGGATACAAGACAGTATTATCTGCAGGATACAAGACAGTACAGTCTGCAGGATACAAAATCCTACACACTGTCTGCAGGATAAAGGACAGTACAGTCTGCAGGAAACAGGACAGAACAGTTTGCAGAATACAGGACAGGACGGTCTGCAGGATACAGGACCATACAGTCTGCAGGATACAGGACAGGACGGTCTGCAGGATAAAGGACAGTACAGTCTGCAGGAAACAGGACAGAACAGTTTGCAGGATACAGGACAGGACGGTCTGCAGGATACAGGACCATACAGTCTGCAGGACAGTACAGTCTGCAGGATACAGGACATGACAGTCTACAGAATACAGGACAGTACAGTCTGCAGGATACAGGACAGTACAGTCTGCAGGATACAGGACAGGACGGTCTGCAGGATACAGGACAGTACAGTCTGCAGGATACAGGACATGACAGTCTGCAGAATACAGGACAGTACAGTTTGAACAATACAGGACAGTACAGTCTGCAGGATACAGGACATGACAGTCTGCAGAATACAGGACAGTACAGTCTGCAGAATACCGGACAGGACAGTCTGCAGAATACAGGACAGTCTGCAGGACAGAACAGTCTGCAGGAAACAGGACAGGACAGTCTGCAGAATACCGGACAGGACAGTCTGCAGAATACAGGACAGTACAGTCTGCAGGATACAGGACAGTACAGTCTACAGGATACAGGACAGTACAGTCTGCAGAATACCGGACAGGACAGTCTGCAGAACAGTACAGTCTGCAGAATACAGGACAGTACAGTCTGCAGAATACCGGACAGGACAGTCTGCAGAATACAGGACAGTACAGTCTGCAGAATACAGGACAGTACAGTCTGCAGAATACAGGACAGTACAGTCTGCAGGATACAAGACAGTACAGTCTGCAGGATACAGGACAGTACAGTCTGCAGAATACAGGACAGTACAGTCTGCAGGATACAGGATAATACCAATCTGTTTACAGGATAGTACCAATCTGTCTGCAAGATAGTTCCAATCTGTCTGCAGGATAGTACCAATCTGTCTGCAGGATAGTACCAATCTGTTTGCAGGAAAGAATTAATCTGTTTGCAGGATAGAACCAAATTGTCTGCAGGATAGTACCAATCTGTCTGCAGGATAGTACCAATCTGTCTGCAGAATAGAATTAATCTGTTTGCAGGATGGTACCAATCTGTCTGCAGGATAGTACCAATCTGTTTGCAGGATAGTACCAATCTGTCTGCAGGATAGTACCAATACGTTTTCAGGATAGTACCAATCTGTTTGCAGGATAGAACCAATCTGTCTGCAGGATGGTACCAATCTGTTTGCAGGATGGTACCAATCTGTCTGCAGGATAGTACCAATATGTTTTCAGGATGGTACCAATCTGTCTGCAGGGTACTACCAATCTGTCTGCAGGATAGTACCAATCTGTCTGCAGGATAGAACAAATCTGTCTGCAGGACACTACCAATCTGTTTGCTGGATATTACCAATTTGTTTGCAGGATAGAACCAATCTGTCTGCAGGACACTACCAATCTGTCTGCTGGATATTACCAATTTGTTTGCAGGATAGTACCAATCTGTTTGCAGGATAGAACCAAACTGCAGGATAGAACCAATCTGTTTGCAGGATAGTACCAATCTGTCTGCAGGATAGTACCAATCTGTTTGCAGGATAGAACCAATCTGTTTGCAGGATAGTACCAATCTGTCTGCAGGATAGAACCAATCTGTTTGCAGGATAGTACCAATCTGTCTGCAGGATAGAATTAATCTCTCTGCACGATCATACAGTGCCCAACTGTTTGCAGGATACAAAATAGTAATCTTCAATGTTCTGCAAGATACAGGATTGTACAAACTGTCTTCAGGATACATAGATTAGTACTTAAATACCCTTTGGTATTTGCCATGACCAGGGTATAGGATGTTACACCTAATCAACTTAAGATTGTATTCGGAGAAGGATTGTTCTCTTATCTTTTATTACAGCATATTGTTAAGCTATTAAGATTAAACTTTAAACAAATTACCTCTTCTTCAGAACAAGTGTCTCAACATTGTAATGCATGTAGGTTGCTACCTCCCACACAAGTTTTGAGTCATCACAAGAATGCATCAAATTCAATAGGCTTATCAAATATCATTATGTAAATAATTCAAATTTACATAGAACAGGATCTTTTAAAATGCAAAATAAACAGCTACTGAGAATTTAGAGCACTTGTACTGCAGACATGTATGCAAAAGGGAAGGACACAATATTATTATTGTGGTATTGATAAAAACCACTTCCGAAAAGACTTCTAAACTTAACTCTGACAAATGTGTAAATGTGTATCCAAGTTTAAGGCCTCCTTGAATAATTTATCAGTTTCAGGATAGTTGTATTAATTAATTTAACAATATTGTTAGCGATGGTGATGAATCAAAATTGATTTGGAATGATTCACCAGATTCACTGTGAAGAACCTGACAGGAGATTATATTGCTGGCTTAGAATGAGAGGGTTGTAAGTACAAAATCAGTATTTTGAGAAAACAAGAAAAACTGCCTTGACAATCACTCTTTACTTATGGTAAAACAAAGTTTTTCAACTTCAGTTTGGTCAACATGACAAGCTTCGATTTTCATGACAATATGCTCATAAGAAGCACCTTATGATTTAGATTTCAAATATGCATTAGTCTTAAAAGGTCGTAAGTGCCACTTACAACCTTCTCATTCTAAGTCATCGATATAGCCTAGGTGGTGGAAGACTGGCTAGTTATGAGTAGACGAGGGGATTTTTGCACAAAAGCAGTGGAGTAAGTCCTTGAGTGGTATATATAGCCAAGATGCAATGAGGTGAAAGACTGGATAGTTGGGGGTGAATATTCAATATTGATCTTACTTAATTGAATAATAAGGATAGCCAATCATATTGCTTGTAACTGACCAAGAGTTTAATATGGTGTGATCTGATTGGTTGTCCTTATTCCTGATTAAAGTAAGATCAATATTGTATACCATCCCAGAGACCAAGATTAGTGTCTGTTGTTTAACATAGCGCTTTCTACAGGAGGTAATGCATCAATCTATATTCAATTGAATGGGAGGTGAGTGAATGAAGGCTCGTAGAACTTTGCTCAGGCAACAGACAAAAAACTTGTTGGAATCAGGCAACAGACACAAAGCTTGTTGGAAGATGCCAGCAACCTACAAAAGACGGTGCAGCTCGTCACAACATCCAAACCGAAGGTATAAACAGCCGTAAAAGATGACACTCAGAAAAACAATAGTGCTCTATCCACAGTGCGCTAACCCAACAAACAAATTCACCTATAGATCATACTAGTATCTCTGCGGAGAAATTTTCACAAATTTAGTTCAGCACACACAAACTTATCAAACATTTGTAATTTAAGGCAGCAGAAAAAGCATTACATAATCTCTATATCAGATCTTCAGCTTGTCTAGTCCTAGTGGTGTTTACAAGGACATCAGGAATCAACAGATGAATAATTTACAATATGTTAGACATTCACATCAACTTAGCCTTCCAGATATCCAAAGATAATACTTGTTTTTTTTACTTTCCATCTACTTTATTAAGTTGAGTATATCTGGGTTGCGTTCGGGCAGATAAGGACATACTGCGCGTAAGATACAGAAATTACCATTTCTGGAAAGGATGTACTGTAAAATCATTTATTTTCGAGGAGGATTAATTTTTTTGGATTTCGTGCCACGAAATAAAATCCCATCAAACACTAATTTTGACCCTTGGATTTATTACATGAAATGCAAAATCCACAAATTTAGATCCCATTGACATTTTCTGTTTTACCAAATTTAATGATTTTACAGTGCACAACAATTTGAATCAATTAACATAACCTGCACTAACAAGCTTTTCTGGAAATATTAAATTGTCGAAAATCAAAATGTTCTTCCACAAGCTACTACCGACTTCTCCACATGTGGAGTAAAGTACACAAATGTGGAGTACATCATGACAGTAGTCTGATTTTACCGGCCAAAACAAGTATCAAGGAAGTTGCCTCTACTATCTATATACATCCATATGCATTGTAGTTACTGGTCAGTCACCGAGGTTGGTCGTATTACAATTTATATTTGGCATGGATTGAAATACCAAGCGTTTGTTGAACCCTACATGTGTATGTATCTAATACTCGAAATCATCTGTTTGCATACCTTTCCATTAAGTCACCCTAATTAATTACAAGCCATCATTACAGTGGACAGTTCAATAAATTACATGAACTTTACTTAAATGAACCGTACATGTCACTAGGGTAGATTTTCTAATTAATTTACTGGCCTGACACAGAAAACCAAATATATCATGTTGCGGTCCATCCAACCTTTATGTAACTGTTGAATTAAATGTCGGATGTACTTGTTAATTAAGTCAATATTGATTAATTGCATATGATACTTAATTTTTTATTCATATAAGTTGAAACAGTATAAATCGATGTGAAACCAAACAAGAACCAGTATTTTCAATACACCTTTAATGGTCTTCAAATATAGTACCAGTGTGTTCTGCGACGGAGACCCCTTTCAGTCACATTTGAAATGAACCAAGTCTAGAATTTTACTATTTTACTACAAGAGTTGGTCTTTTTCCATCACTCATACGTAAAATAATTATATAACAAGACTTTATTCAATAAACACTTATGCCTCCGTGGAAGCCATTTCAGTAAGTCCAAAATTAGGTCAAGGTGAAGGTCAAAATGGAGTCAGGTGATACAGGAGTGTGGAGAGTGGTCATATACAACATCCATGCAAGTTTGAAAGCTTTGTAGCAAGCCATATAAATGCTAGAAGAAGAACCAGGCCAGAGGGCTAAACGGACGGACAGACAAGTGAATCACTATATGCCTCCCGATCTATCAAACAAGAGGGCCATGATGGCCCAATATCGCTCACCTGATTATAAACCCTGCACAATCTTCACCCAAAGGAATAATTTGAACATCTTGGTAGAAAACCACAAGATGATGCTACATACCAATTATCAAAACTCTAGGCAGTGTAGTTTTTGGCAAGAAGATATTAATATGTTTTCCCTATATAAGTCTATGTAAAACGGTGACCCCCCGAGTGGGGCCAATTTTGACCCCAGGGGCATAATTTGAACAATCTTGGTAGAGGACCACTAGATGATGCTACATACCAAATATCAAAGCTCTATGCAGTGTAGTTTTAGACAAGAAGATTTTTATATGTTTTCCCTATATAAGTTTATATAAAATGTTGACCCCCGGGGCTGGGCCAATTTTGACCCAAGGGGCATAATTTGCACAATCTTGGTAGGGGACCACTAGATGATGCTACATACCAAATATCAAAGCTCTTAGGCATTGCAGTTTTAGACAAAAATATTTTTTTTATGTTTTCCCTATATAAGTCTAAGTAAAATGGTGACCCCCCAGGGTGGGGCAAATTTTGACCGAGGGGAATAATTTTAACAATCTTTGTAGAGGACCTCTAGCTGAGTCTACATACCAAATATGAAAGCCCTGGGCCAAGCGGTTTCGGAGAAGAAGATTTTTTAAGGTTTCCCCTATATAACTCTATGTTAAACTAAGGGCCCCCGGGGCGGGGCCAATTTTGACCCCAGGGACATAATTTGAACAATCTTCGTAGAGGACCTCTAGTTGAGTCTACATACCAAATATGAAAGCCCTGGGCTAAGCGGTTTCGGAGAAGAAGATTTTTTAAGGTTTCCCCAATATAACTCTATGTAAAACTAAGGGCCCCCGGGGCGTGGCCAATTTTGACCCAAGGGACATAATTTGAACAATCTTTGTAGAGGACCTCTAGCTGAGTCTACATACCAAATATGAAAGCCCTGGGCCAAGCTGTTTCGGAGAAGAAGATTTTTTAAGGTTTCCCCTATATAACTCTATAAACTAAGGGCCCCCGGGGCGGGGCCAATTTTGACCCCAGGGACATAATTTGAACAACTTTTGTAGAGGACCTCTAGCTGAGTCTACATACCAAATATGAAAGCCCTGGGCCAAGCGGTTTCGGAAAAGAAGATTTTTTAAGGTTTTCCCTATATAACTCTATGTAAACTAAGGGCCCCCGGGGTGGGGTCATTTTTGACCCCAGGGACATAATTTGAACAATCTTTGTAGAGGACCTCTAGCTGAGTCTACATACCAAATATGAAAGCCCTGGGCCAAGCGGTTTCGGAGAAGAAGATTTTTTAAGGTGTCCCCTATGTAACTCTATGTAAAACTAAGGACCCCCGGGGCGGGGCCAATTTTGACCCAAGGGACATAATTTTAACAATCTTTGTAGAGGACCCCAAGGTGATGCTACATACCAAATATGAAAGCTCTAGGTCTTACAGTTTCAGAGAAGAAGATTTTTGAAGTTTCCTTTTTGAAAATCTATTTTTAGCCCGTGTGACCTAGTTATGCGACAAACTGGAATTTTTTTAACAACTTTGGTAGAGGTCCACCCAAGGAACATTCCTGTTAAGTTTTATCAAATTTGGCCAAGCGGTTTAGGAGGAGAAGTCGTTTGAAGAAATTGTTGACGCACGCACGACGCACGCCGCACGCCGCACGACGGACGACGGACATCTCGGTATGACAAAACCTCACCCTGACCACAATGTGGTCAGGTGAGCTAAAAAGTATATCCTTTTGCAAAAATTCCAGTGGATTTTTAACTCCCATGTCCTCAATCAGGATTCATGCATGGACCATCCTTTTTCAGTTCTTATTAGCTGAACTTGATCAAATGTTTACAGCTTGTGAATAACAAGATATATCAGACTCAAGCCTTACAGTATATAATGACAAAGACTTATTCCTTGTATCCATGTACGGTAACGTCAGTCGGTACATTTCTTCCTGTAAATGTTGAGCATGTACTGCATTGATTCTGGTTGGCTGTTTCACACCTCCGTGGCATTTCATCAATGATTCCAGGCAATTGGTGTTATTTTCGGACAAACATACTATTTAACAGGCAATGATGCCAAAAATAATTCGCACCCAGTATGCCCAATACTTTAAAACAGTACCAGTAATTCAAACAGTACCAGTAATTTGGATCGTATCATAGCACATAACAGCAGATATAAATTGGCTTTTAATGTTATACCACAGGTGCTTGGCTATATGTGGCTTCTAACATCCAAAAACATGTATCAACTAACACAAAATAGCATCAAATAGGCAAGTGGTTTAGCCAAAAATGTACACTCATTGAATGCAGTCATTGTCCCTTCCAAAATAGTTGTTCAACTCCAAATAAAGTTAATGGAGTAATTCACATAGAAGAAAACAAGACTGCTTTCAATAAACACTTATGTCCTGGTGGTAGCCTTGTCCATAATAACTAACTAAGTTAATCAACTTGATAGTTTCTACCGAATGAAAGAGTGAACAAACGGACAGGTCAATCACTATATGCATCCGTATCAGTAAGTGCCAGGCATAAAAATGCTTGAACACTAGCCAGAGACTGAGAACACTACATATGGTACTATAGTTTTGGTAGTTGTAGTTTGGCTCATCAGTCAAAGCAATCACACAGTGACAAGGCATCTGCAGTGTGTGCTCAATTTTGGCATTTGATGTAGTCATATAATGTTACAGAGACTTAACCCTATCACAACCTGCTAATCAGATTTCTACAATGAGCACTCAAAAGAAAAGAAGCAAACCTATACCAGCACAACTTTAAACAACTTTTTTAACAGTCTAATATGCAGATCATATGCCCCTTTTAAAGAAGAATAAACTTGTTAAGACTCCCATGCAAAACAGCCAGCCAGAATCCCTTCCCAAGAGAAATAGCAGGTCAGAACCTCAAGAAAACTTGCTGGATCTATGCATACAGCCCTCAGTGACGCTCTTCAAGTTTCTACCAACCTGTGATGGTATGACAACCAATCAGATCGCACCATATGAAATCTTGGTCAGTATCAGGCAATATGATTGGCCATCCTTTTTCTCAAATGAAACAAGATCAATATTGATTACCCCCACCCCGTAAACTCTACTCTCTTACTTCAGGTTCAATGACTAAATTCTGTTAGAAAATCATTAAAAGATCTAATCCCTCAAATGTATTTTAAGTATGACTCATTTAATGATCAAAGATTCTTAAGTTTCCCTGGCATCACTCTTTAAACATCAACACAGAACAGTCAGCCAACAGTTGATCAAAGGCCTACTACTGAGCAGCCTTTCTGGAGTTATTTTGTAGGGCTCATGCCCTTATTAGTAAGAATAAAAGGTAAAAGCATAAGTAAGTTTTCCAACAAATGCATACCGTTCTACCTGTGCACCAGATATTGTGAGTTGTTGCGCTACCTACTAATAAATGACAGTTACCTGAAGTGCCTTCCTGCCTGGTCCCAAAACAAAAATAGTCTGGCCCTTTAATCATGACCAGTGACACTCACTATTAAGTTTTATGAGTATTGTATGCAGTTAGTGAAACAAATTATTACAACTACAATAGCCTGCACATCATATACAGCTTTAAAATGTCCTACATGCAGATCTTTTAACATACTGACATACCAACCATTAATATGCAATAATCATGTAACATACTAGAATTAATTAGACATTAAATTAACGACAGTTTAAGCCCCCCTTGTCAAAACTGTTCTAATAACGCATAAATATTATAAACCGTGTTGATACTATACTCAATGTATAAATACACAATGTGTACTAGCCCCGTGCATTTATAATATTTTATGAACACATTTATGTTTTTATCTTAACACACTATACATGTACATGTTCATATAGAAAGGATTTATTGAAAACCAATCCTTCAGCAATTTGATAAAAACTTTAAATACACACAGATACAACAAGACAACTGGTAATCATCAAATTATACAATTGATGAAAACTATTCAATGATAAAAGCATCCTACCTATCAGTTTCCAGGTAACTTCCAGCAGACTTGTAGTTCCCCACTAAGTATCCACTACACTATAATTATTATGATATCCACTAAATAACAATGTTATTAATTTATCGTTAGACAAAATTTTCCAGTTTTTTTAGCATGAATGTAATTCTCTGCCTATAAAGTTTATTCACTGTGCATAGGTCACTGTTCAACCTCAGCCAGACTGGTAAAGGTTTTAATACTTGTATAAAACCAAAAACGCCCCTCTTTGAATAATTAATAGACGACTATACCTAAGCTCTATATACAGAGCATAAAATAAATCCAGAAAACAGATAAGGAAAATAGGAAAAGTTACTGGTGTATGTCAGTCACCACATTACCGTATAGTGAATAGTATAACACACCAATTCAACCATGCAAAATTGTACTTTACTATATTATGCAGTTATAACTTTATAAGGCCAGGCTTATACAGTATACACACAGACCGAGAAGACTGTCATAACTGCTTATAAATAAAGAAGGACATGAGACAATATTGCAGGAAACCCTCGAGATGGTATTCAACAAATTTACCTGCGATGGTGAAATTTTGTGAAGTCTACCTACTCAAGGTAAAACACATAATACGGGAGATAACATAAATAACCGTGACAATATTTCACACTCAACCAGTAAACAATGGAATGAATAATGGAAAATGACATAAAACATATAAAATTTCATTATGATATAACAACACTGGAATTAATTAAATGAATCACGACTAGTCCAGGAGCCAGGTTTCAAAAGGGCCTTAAAATGAAAGTTTATTTACCCCATCTGGTAGAAAAAGTCCATTGGTATTTTCGATTAATACATACATTCAGGCTTCAGAAAAAGGTGGATGCCAGATCTGAAAGTGGTGCAGATTTTTTTAACAGGGGCAACAACTCTTGGTTCCGAGCTAATTTGCGAATACACATGACATTCTTAATTCTGGTGTGAATTTTTTGTTTATGTATATATTGCCATATATTTGGTTGGATATTGTTTAATTAATGTTGTGCATAAAATAGACATACATAGCGGACCAGTTTGAGGTCAAGGTCAAGGTCATTTCAAGGTCAAAGTTAGAAAAATAGCTAAAAATTGATATTTGACCTCAGTTCTTTCTTCGTATAGCATATGTTTGGAATCAAATTTCGTTATTAAAATGATAGCCGTGTTGGTAAGTACATATTCTTTCATTATAAGCCATTTATTTAATGAAAATAGTCATTTCTTTGTCAAAATATCAATTTAATACATATGCATGCTGGCCGAGAAGGCATTATTTCGACCACCCCTGGTATTCTATTATCTAATATTATTAAATTGTTCATATATATATTGTTACATATTTGCATGGATATTATTCATTGGATTATGAACTTCAAATGTACAAACTTAATTGACCTTTATTGGGTCAAGGTCAAGGTCACTTCAAGGTCAAATCGAGAAATAAGCAAAAAATGGACATTTCCACTCTGTTTTTCTTCGTATAGCATTCGTTGTGAATATAGTTGCTTATACAAATGATAGCCGTGTTGGTTAGTTCATATGTTTTCATTATAAGCCATTTTTTAATGAATATAGTCATTTCTTTTTTCAAAAAAGCCATATGTATGCTGGCCGAGAAGGCATTCTTTTGACCACCCTGCTATTCTATTATCTAATATTATTTAAATGTTCATGAATATATTGCTACATATTTGCATGGATATTATTCATTTGATAATGGACATCAAATGGACAAACATAATTCACCTTCTGCGGTCAAGGTCAGTTCAAGGTCAAATCGAGAAAAATAGCAAAAATGGACATTTTTCTCGTTTTTCTTTCGTATATCATATGATTTGGATCTATTTTGCTTATTAAAATGATAGCTGTGTTGTTTAGTTCATGTACCTTCATTATAGCTCATTTGTTTAATGAAAATGTTAATTTTATTGTTCAAATATCCATTTTGTGCATGTGACAGTATACTAAAACTTTTACGACAGCCCAAGAAATTATATGATTTAATGTAATTTATGTGTTTATTTATGAAGGGAGTCATATGTTCACAGTTACTGTTCATTATATTATGGGCATCAAATGGACAAGCATCTAAACCACATAGGGGTTATAGAGGTCGTTTCAGGTTCAAAGTGAGAACATATAGTTAAAATGGATTTGTTCTCTATGTATTTGTAATTCTAACGTATGATTTGAATTCAACTTATTAGGAAAGTGCAAATTTGATTTGTCTCACTTTTTATCAAAACTGTACACAATACTGCCTAAACCATTAATTGTGTTTACATTCAAGCAAGTATGCAAAACTACGTATAAATGCTTGCAAAAGCACAATACCTGTCTATTATATGCCAGTCTTGGAAGAAAAGTATTTGTATACGCCGTTTTTTACAGGGGCACTGCTTGGAAGGGTTTTCATTATATCCATCAGGATTTCCAGACTCTTTGGAGACCCATTATGAACTACTTTTTGTAGCTCTCTAGGGCACAATAAATGTTGTTCACATTCACCAGGACAATATGGCGTACCCCCAACACATTATACAGCAATAAGTACGGCCTATGATAGGTGTATTCAGTGGTAGTTAAATATCAGGTTTGAAATGACTGAATAACATGGTGATGAGCACATCATATGCCTAGGATGGCAGTTGTTTCGCGTAATAATGCACTAGTCAATGTTTTGCCCGCCCGCGGGATACAGGGGTGATTAGACAGACTTTTCTGACCGGCGGGAATTTGACAAAATCATCGAGGCCTAGTCAAAATATTGACTTGTGCATAACACCTAACTTCAAAACAGTCCATGCCTGTATAGTGCAGTGGTGTGTATTGTATAACACATAAAGTGTAGCTAAAATTTAAGTTGTTATTGAGTATTATTACGGTCAGTGATGAGATATATCATTTGTGGTAGCTATATGTACCAACATAGACATCTGATACCCGTACTAAGTAGTAATGTGTACGACATAGATCCTGTGAAAGCTGTAACTAGCAGTTCTTTTAAACACA
The DNA here is from genome assembly GCA_963678985.1 of Spisula subtruncata. Lineage (NCBI taxonomy): Eukaryota > Metazoa > Mollusca > Bivalvia > Venerida > Mactridae > Spisula > Spisula subtruncata. The sequence continues at coordinate 15,437,368 of OY787662.1, read as the reverse complement.
CTAGATTCTTAAGTGGTACTGATCACCATTAAGGGCCGACAGTCTTGGTCCTTTGGAAAATACTAGTACAACACAACTCCTATAGTGTAGTCACCACTGCAATGACCAAAGTGATATAGCACTGCAATAAGTACATAATGTCACAGATGCGTGTATTTAACACAACAGAATATAGTCATCCAGACAGTTTAGTATCAACACCGTGTATAACCATCTCAGGCCAAATAGTGTACATGTATCCACTACGACATAATATTCTAGAAGCCTTACGACATCATATGATGCACGCACCACCACATATTTCAGCAATACCTGGTTCTACAGGATACACATTAATAGTTAATTTAATGCAAAGTAAAACCCTTCCAATTCCTAAGAGGTAGACATGACTATAGGATACAGGATACAGATACCCAAGACCCTCGGGAATAGATACATAAGCATTGCATGCCCACACCAGGCCATAAGGGTCGCCCCACTCCGCGGTGTACTGCCATTTTCATGTTATAATATATGCGGTACGCATCATTGCCAAGTACATGTACATGTATAGCTATCCTAGCCACATATCATCAGGTCATCAGCCAGATATCATTTGAAACTGTATGATACTTAACACACAAAAACAGCCTGGGACACTAAGGGTGTCCAAATAGTACTTTAACAGTTTGCCTATTTACCAAATGTCTTCGTTCTCCTTTCATAAAACAAACTTCACTTAGTGGGGTACATACGAGTACATGTATCTATCATTGGTTTTGCCATTCTGGATTTCAAATTATGTTAATTATGTTATTAAATTCAAAATGTATACTAAAATAGTACAGGCATACTCGTATCTGGCGTTATTTGATAGGCTTCACTGCAAAACACAGGCCCTACTAATATAGCCTATGAGTGTATCCACTATCACTGAGGACATCTACCTGATACTTTATTGTACAGTTATTCAAAGCTCACCACCATGTAAGCAATTATAGACTTGGCCACATCGTGTTACCAATCGCTACTTTGTACAGCTATCCTTATCCTAGGACGTAAGCATTACGATTTGCCAGATCGGTCAGCCAATGCTCCATAGAATATACATCACAATAAAGTACCGCCACATCCATATCAGACTTTAAGGGGTTCTCACGACCATACAGTACACCCATCCTAGTCCATATAGGTCGAATTACATATTTGGTACATCCATTCCATTCCTTTATTTTGGATCAAAACAATTTAATCGATGGGGCATCTAATGATGGTGACCAAACTCTAATAAATATCCAAGGTCCAATCGTTCTGGATATATTGGTCGGCCACCATTTGGTGTATTCATTCATTCAAAGACAATTGTTGTCCTGACCTTCTGATATCAGGGTCATTGCCGTCTGCTGTTTCATACCAACCAGCTAGGATACTAGGATCAATCGTTGGGAAGGCGTTTGCTCGGAACCGTTTCATCTATCGACAGGCCGACATACAGATTAACGTGTGTTAAGCAATATACTTCCTCATTAAAGATAAACATATAAATTGTAACTGCATTATTACAAAACACAATTTTACCTTGAAAGGACCTTGATCATGACCTTGCAATGGTCTGTATTTTAAACAACTTTGAATACGATATTGATATTACAATGTCCATTCATATATTCATTAATACCAAAACATACGTGTACATGAGAAAAAGAACTACAGATCTGAGACGAAATATCATTTTTGAAGCTATTCTTCTAAATTTGACCTTGAAATGACCTTGACAATAAACTTATTTAAGATGTTTGTACATTTGATGTTCATAATCAAATGAATACTGGTAGTATCCCTGAATATACATGTATGTCTCACTACATACACAAACACAATCATGAAATCATATCATAGAATGACAGGGGTTGTGGTGCAAGGTTTTCGTAAGCTGTCATATGCAAAATAGCTATTTTCACACTAAAAACGAAATTTTTTATTGAACAAATGACTTATAATGAAAGAATATGAACTAACCAACACAACTATCATTTTAATAATCAACTTTTATTCATATCAAATGCTATACGAAGAAAAACAGAGTGGAAATGTCATTTTTTTGCTTTTTTCTCGATTTGACCTTGAACTGACCTTGACCTTGATCCAAGGAAGGTCAATTATGTTTGTCCATACGATGTCCTTCATCAATTGAATAATATCCATGCAAATATGTAGCAATATATATATGAACAATTTAATCATATTAGATCATAGAATACCAGGGGTGGTCGAAAGAATGCCTTCTCGGCCAGCATGCATATGTATTAAATTGCTATTCTGACAAAGAAATGACTATTTTCATTAAATAAATGGCTTATAATGAAAGAAAATGTACTTACCAACACGGCTATCATTTTAATAACGAAATTTTATTCCAAACATATGCTATACGAAGAAAGAACTAAGGTCAAATATCAATTTTTAGCTATTTTTCTAACTTTGACCTTGAAATGACCTTGACTTTGACCTCAAACTGGTCAGTTATGTATGTCTATTTTATGTGCAGCATTAATTGAATAATATCCAACCAAATATATGGCAATATATACATAAACAAAAAATTCACACCAGAATTAAGAATGTCATGTGTATTCGCAAATTAGCTCGGAAGCAAGAGTTGTTGCCCCTGTTAAAAAAATCTGCACCACATTCAGATCTGGCATCCACCCTTTCCAGAAGCCTGAATGTATGTATTAATCGAAAATACCAATGAACTTTTTCTACCAGATGGGGTAAATAGATTTTGAATTTCTGGTCACCAGCTCCTAGACTAGACAGAATTAGATGAGAATATATTATTATATAGCTTGATGAATTTGACACGATCCTGACCTTTTCATTAGCATAAAATTAACAGTCGATATGAAAACATAGACTCAGTGTTGTAAACGTAGACAATAGATCGACTGTTATATTATGCTAATCAATAGGTCAAGCTCGTGTCAAATTAGCCAAACTATACAATAATATAAAATATTTCAGGCAACACTGTCAGGATAGAAAAATATAAGGCATTCTGACATCATTTAGATTCTGACACTGTCAGACAATGCTTCAGTTTATCCAGGTAATTAACATCACTCTGGCACATTTTTCTATAACGGGAGGTATGCAATTATATAAGGACTCGCATCAGAAGTGTCAATCAAGGAACATGTACATTTACAGTCGATTCAAAAGTAATACTAATAAGCCACTATCACATTCAAAAGAATAGCAGTGAATACCGTTAACTTAGGTATACCCCTTTAAACCTAGATAAACGGTTTACCTGCCAGACGATAGTATATTTACAACCGCTCTCATTTGACCTTGAAAGAACTGTACAAACTTCAAATTACTTCATGTTCAACCAACATAATTATTAGGAAGGTCAAGGTTACCACCAATACACTGAGTTTCCAGTTAAATACAAACTTCTGTAAAATCATTTAATTTCAATGGGACGAAATTTTGTTGTTTTAGTAAAAGACAATTTCAATGGAACCTTAATTCGTGGATTTAGCATTTCAGTTAATTAGGCCAAAATTAAGAGTTCAATGATTTGATTTTGTGGTTAAAGGTGAACCACGAAATTTAATCCCCCATGAAAACTAAAGATTTTACATGAAAACTGAAGATTTTACAGCATGTATATGTTTGAATTTTTTGTTTGAATATTCCATGTTTAAAATACACGCAGAATAAACACAAGCTGACAGAAAGCAGTTCCTACCTGGGCTCAATAATGTTGACTTTAGGGTGAAAGTTATGTAAACACTTGTAGAATTAAAATGACATTCCATGGAAAAGAATGCAAAAGAACAAATTACAACACTTTATACAATGAGATTCTAATTAACAAAAAGAACACACACACATAAACATCTCAGTTTTAAAGGAGTTAAGTGGCACTTTGGTTCATTGCACTTTTAATGATTATAAGCCCCATTATAAATTCTAGTGGAACATAAGAATTTCTGCTGCAAATCTGCACTCAAACCTATTGACTGTTACCTTGCAATGTAAACAACTGTGTCTCAAGTACATTACATTCTGCACTCAAACCTCTCCTTAAGATCATTTGATCCAGTCACTTCCAGCAAAGTTGGCCTGATAAAGGGGTGCCTGATAAACTTTGCTATATCACTTCAACTACCATGTGACCTGCTATATCAGTCACCTAACCAATTGATCTAACGGACTTCTTCATAAAGTACAGTCGCCGGTTGAAGCCCTTAACACGAGGGTGAGGTTTTCTTATCTAAAATAAACTGGGGTTGATCGATAATTCTTCTACGGCTAACCTGCGTGAACATGATGTTATCAAGATGTCCGACATTGTTGTTTTCATGACATCAGTAAACAAACGTAAGGTTACGCGCAGATTAATGATAATACACTTAATAGTCCCGAATTTATTCCCTTATTAAAGCAAATAGATTGACCGGATAAATAGAATAATAGGTAAGTGCCGTGGAGTGAGTGAAGGTGTATCCGGCTCTGCTGCAGAAACTATCAGCTAGATTCGCCTCCGATGACAAGGTACATGATAAGCTATTAATTTACACCGACAACAAGGTACATGATAAGCTATTAATTTACACCACCGACAACAAGGTTCATGATAAGCTATTAATTTACACCTCCGACAACAAGGTTCATGATAAGCTATTAATTTACACCGACAACAAGGTACATGATAAGCTATTAATTTACACCGACAACAAGGTTCATGATAAGCTATTAATTTACACCGACAACAAGGTACATGATAAGCAATTAATTTACACCTCCGACAACAAGGTTCATGATAAGCTATTAATTTACACCTCCGACAACAAGGTACATGATAAGCTATTAATTTACACCGACAACAAGGTCAACAAGGTACATGATAAGCTATTAATTAACACTGACAACAAGGTTCATGATAAGCTATTAATTTACACCTCCGACAACAAGGTTCATGATAAGCTATTTATTTACACCTCCGACAACAAGGTACATGATAAGCTATTAATTTACACCTCCGACAACAAGGTACATGATAAGCTATTAATTTACACCGACAACAAGGTACATGATAAGCTATTAATTTACACTGACAACAAGGTTCATGATAAGCTATTAATTTACACCTCCGACAACAAGGTACATGATAAGCTATTAATTTACACTGACAACAAGGTTCATGATAAGCTATTAATTTACACCTACGACAACAAGGTACATGATAAGCTATTAATTTACACCGACAACAAGGTACATGATAAGCTATTAATTTACACCTACGACAACAAGGTACATAATAAACTATTAATTTACACCGACAACAAGGTTCATGATAAGCTATTAATTTACACCTCCGACAACAAGGTACATGATAAGCTATTAATTTACACCGACAACAAGGTACATGATAAGCTATTAATTTACACCTCCGACAACAACGTACATGATAAGCTATTAATTTACACCTCCGACAACAACGTACACGATAAGCTATTAATTTACACCTCCGACAACAAGGTTCATGATAAGCAATTAATTTACACCGACAACAAGGTTCATGATAAGCTATTAATTTACACCGACAACAAGGTTCATGATAAGCTATTTATTTACACCTCCGACAACAAGGTTCATGATAAGCTATTAATTTACACCTCCGACAACAAGGTACATGATAAGCTATTAATTTACACCTCCGACAACAAGGTACATAATAAGCTATTTATTTACACCTCCGACAACAAGGTTCATGATAAGCTATTTATTTACACCTCCGACAACAAGGTACATGATAAGCTATTAATTTACACCTCCAACAACAAGGTACACAATAAGCTATTAATTTACACCGACAACAAGGTACATGATAAGCTATTAATTTACACCTCCGACAACAAGGTACATGATAAGCTATTAATTTACACCACCGACAACAAGGTTCATGATAAGCTATTAATTTACACCGACAACAAGGTACATGATAAGCTATTAATTTACAGTGGTTGTCAGATATTTTAACTAAAGTAACAAGGTTCTCTGTAGGCCCTTAAAGACATGTGACACTAGTGAACAGACAATTCAAGAATAATAAACTATAGTATAAGAAGGAATATACAAGGTACAGATCGGGCAGGCACCTTCAAATTGAAGATCCTAACAGAATACACACATACTCTAGATGTCTGAAGATATAATATATAGTGTTGAAAACTGCTGTTAAAACTGTGAGAATGTTAGAGCCACACAATGAATAAATAATAAACATGTCATCCTCCACTTCTAGACATAAGTCTCATCCACTAGGAGACAATCGTATATAAAATACTACATTCACCAAGGTAATGTAAAAATCGCTAATGTAGACATTATATTTCAAGGCATTGACTAGACATTGATCAAGCTTTTTTTGTTGATTTGCACATCAAGCATGTTTTTTTCTGCAAAACAGTCTTACCTGTCTTAAAGAGAATGAATCAGCATCATAACAAAGTGACTTAATTTTTCTTTATAAAGTTACACAGGTTGTTGGTTAATTATGGTGACTACTAACAAGGGTTTGACTGTGTAGAAGATGGGCAGTTTCTTATTTAAAATGGTCACGAACTGTGTGTGATTGAGTATTTGTTGATTCACAAATCAAGCAAGTTTTTTCTGCATAACAGTCTTCGTCTTTCTTGTCTTGAAGAGAATGAAGAAGTATCATAAATAAGTAAAAGTGTTGAAGTTACTGCATGCATATTCATTCCTACTGTATGTACATATAAATTCTCGAAGAACAAACTGAAGAGAACCCTTTTGCTAAAATGGTTATCTAATATCTGCAATCCTGATAGCATAAAACTGCAGGCTGTCCATAGGTTTTGTGCTGTACTTACCCATTTTTACGACTGTACAATCATTTAATTTTGATAGGACAAATTTTGTGGTTTTGGTAAAAAAAGACCATTTTGATTGGACCTTAATTGTGGATTTTACATTTGAGGTAATAAATACAATGGTCAAAATTATTGTTTGATGAGATTTGATTTTGTGGTTGAAGATGAAACATGAAATCCACGAAATTTAACCCCCGCACGAAAATTAATGATTTACCAGTAACAGTAATCGCTTTACAGGGTCCATTTGCACAAGTTTGACTGTGTATAAAACAGGTGGTTGCTTAGTTAAGATGATCACAAACACTAGTTTTACTGTTTGTTAGACAGGCGGTTGCTTAGGGCAGGGGACCATTAATACAGGTTTGTATGTAACTTTAAATAGAACAACGTTTTAGAATCAATATAATAGGATCAAAACTTTATATTATGTTCCTGGAAAGACAGAGAGATCGAAAATAACATAAAACTTGATAAAAACTACTATATTGGTGTCTGCTAGTCTAACATAAAGACATTATATGTTGTTAGCAGATATTAGAAAGTCATAGTTTATACCTTGTAATATACACATTTCTCTTTCTTACAACTGAAAAGAAGAAGTATGTATAATAAAACTCGCAATAAAAACGAGAAACGAGAAAAAATCTTAACTTTATTTGAAAAATAATCACGCTGTTACTATACTTACCTGTACCTTGTTATTTGTTATTATTTTTGCTTCAAAACAGTAACTGTAAATTTTGCCTCAAAAACAATTATTGTATATTTATGGGCCAAATTAATTAATTGATGTTATGAGGAAAACCACTAAAACTAATTGAAACCGCAGTAAAGGTATTAACAGTTTTCTCAAACCCGGAAAGTTAACTAGGAACCAATTCAGGCCGCGATCTTACATTCAATTTTTCATTTGAGTTCCATAAAACTATACTGTCGCCATTTGGCAGATTAATATACCCGCAGCCCCTTACAACATACGTTGTGCAGGGTATTATCAATAAAGCAATTTTTTTGCTAATGAATACCCTTGTATGACAATTGTCAGCAAAATTATTTCAAACCTCAATATCAGGTCTATTAACATTGCAGTATACGGTAATATATCTCGCTAGTTGTTGAACAGAGGCTGTTGCTATGGAGAGACAGAATTCATAGTAAATGATTACTTCTGAAACAAATGGATTTTTTTGCTCTATTACAGGTTGCACTGCAGGGTTGTCATTGGGAGGAGGCAGGAGGCCAGTTAGACTGTCTCAAATTTACTCCAAGCGATCTTTCATCTTCGGTGCTCAGGCACCTTGGCCTCCTCAAATGTACAAAAAGCCTCCTAAATGAAATCCTTCCAGTAATACTCATGCTATATATAATACCCTGTTATACACTTCATTGCATGCTACAATATCAATCATTTTTTGGCTTCAATTCCAAGTAATTACAGTCTGTCACATGTTCCACCAGTTTCTAAATTACACAAAATCTCAACTGACAAACATCAATTTTACTAATGAACCCTCCGCTGTTCTCTGTGGTGTTTCTCTGTGTTTCGATCTTTCTGTGGCTTAATCTTGTAATGGTACATATTTTATCCCTATCTAGAATTACATCAGTCTAATTTTTCAGACATCAAGACTTGATCTCATCTGAGCTAAACCTGGCCCTGATCTCCTCAAGCATTTCAAGCAGAAATCTCATCTCAAATTGAGATTTTGTCCAAATCAAAGTCTTATTTTAAAATACATCTGAAGTTAGAACTCATTAAAATTCACTGAAATAAACAAAGAATAACATATGCTGTTTTAATGCTTATTTTAAGTCCATCCGAACGAGATATGGCAATATTTGAGATGAGGTCAAATTGAGAAGTTTCGGGAGATCGGGGCCTGAGCTCAAATATTGTTACATATCTTTTGAGTTCATTTCAAAGTAAGGCAGAACTCAAAAGTTGAGGAGCACAAAACAATTCATCTTAATCTACTGTAATCCAATATTGTTACATGTCGCAGCTACGTTAATTTCAAAGTGAGGCCAAACTCAAAATTTTAGGCCAAACTCAAGTTTTGAGGCTGAACAAAAAAATAGAAGTATTGAATTTCGGATTACGGAGTTCAATTTATGAACAAAATACCAATTCCAGACTGAAATCTTAGTTCGGATTAGAGAGGATTTCGGATTGGAGAGGTTTCGGATTGCGGAGTTTTTTCATGTAGCATTATATAAGAATATAGAAGGAAAAAATTGGGACCTTGAAAAAATTTCGGATTGTGGAGGATTTCGGATTAGAGAGGTTTCGGATTAGGGAGTTTTTACTGTACAGTAAAACTTTGTTAAGACCAGCATCGATATTACCAGCTCCTGGCTTCTTTTGAACAAATTTCAAAGTCACCGCAAATTTTCGCAATATATGTTGTATACTTATATTGATCACACCGCTATGTTGAGCTTCCGGTGTATTTCGATCATTTGGCTTGTCCTCGAGATAACGAGGCTTTACTGTATTGCAAAAAGGAACCATTGTCCGGAGTTTATTATAGTGGATATTAAAATTAGCTTTAACTTAAGATTAAAGATTTATTTCAAGCTCAGACTCTGATTTAAGTAAAATCTCAACTTGAGCTTTGAGCTCAACAGATTTGTACTTGAGGTAATGGTATATTAATACAATGGCTTGAAAAGGAAAAGGAGAAGTCACAGAGGAGGGAGACGGGGAGTTAGGGCGAGTCACAATTATAGGAGAGTGACAGAAGGGGAGTAATAGGCGGAGTCACAGTGAGAGGTTGACAAGACATGAGTTAGGGGGAATGTAGGAGGGAAAGCAGTCAGTCTAACATACCCTGTGTTTAGAAAGACAACTCCTCAATTCACTCTTTTTTCATGAAATTATTTCCCTTTGCACCCTAAAACATAGATAATCAAGCCCAGAATAAAGTCTAGCTAAAATTGAAAAAAGTTATATGCTATTTGATTGATAAATTATATTATCTAGTCGGGTGGCCAGACTAGAGGGAAAGATGTGTAGGAGGAAGGGGGCGTCAGAGGAAACTGCTCTACAGAAGTTACACGGTATTGCAAAGAACATAAACTATTGCTGAAAAGCCAACACGTCAGACATATGCAGTTTATTACACTTTATTCTACCTAGATGGTACAATTTGGAAAATAAAAAGGGCCACAGGGGCTGATAATACTTTTATGACTTCCATTCTAAGAAAGTTTCATGACAAGTTTATTGTGAGATATAACTTTTCAGACACTTCAGCATAATTATTACATCAGAAAATTTTGATATGTCTCATGAAATATTAAGGTGCATGCGTTTTTTCTTTAGTTTTATTACTGAATTGAAAAAGAATAAAGACATAATACATGGAAATATACGGCATTCACCCCCTGTTAATATATTCCAGGAAAGATTGAGATGCCACAATAAATCACTGAAGGAACATATTTTGTGATTTGTGCAAAGTCACATGAGGAGGATTGCCTGCAAGACTGTAGTATGTCCTGCTTAAATAATAAGCAGTTATGACAGTCTTGCCGCAACCCTCGATAACAGACGTCATGGTACATGTATCAACCTTTTCTGCTACTACTTTAATTATTATTCTCTAAGCCAGCGAGATCCACATTTACCAATTCTTCCCAATGTTTTCAGGGCATCATCCTCTGCACAGGCAGCTTCCATCTTCACCCTAAAACAAGCTTACTCTTTACAAGTGTCAAAAAATACACATGCACTATTGAAAACCTAACTTATAACAAGTACTTCTCTTCAGAAAATTAATTTTTAACCGATTACACTTACAGTTGACCTTCAAAACCATCCAAAAACAAGTTATTTTAGATACATGACATTCTCAAGGTCACATGCCAAGGTCAATTTAAATCCCAAGAATACTACGCTGTAACAGAAACAAGAATTGATCTATTGATATTTTCCACCATGAGAGATAATGAATAGACTAAAAATGCATGGAAAGCAATTAAGACCCAGAATAATACTAACAAAATTAGTCCTAAATTTATGTTGGAATAAAAAGTAAGCCTCGTCCTAGCGAAGATGTAGACACATTGCAATTTCATTATTGATTTTTACTTTTACATCACAAGGAAATATGATAATAATAATAGGACTAACATCTCTAATAGTTTTAGTCTGTAGCATAATAAGTACACACACACTCGATGACAAAATAACAAGTCAAATACTGCAAGGTTATTAGAAACTTTAGCAGAAGCTGCCACCAATAGCTGTTTCATGCAGGTTTTATTTCCCTCACACTTTAAATCGGATACCTGTTCAGGATAACATAGAACAGTGTGAGCCTAAATTCTCACTTAATTTCAAGTGCAAAATATGCAAGAATGTATCCAGCATAAACATATTGAAACAGGCTGTACATGTGGCTTTGCTTTTACCAATGACAAAATAACTTACTAGAAATGTTCATTCACATATATTTTTCCTAAAAATATAAATAAGAAGTTTTTTTGCTTTTTTCAACAGTTCCAGCAAATGGCCAATCTGTTTTATCCCAGCCCAATTTGCAAAATTTTTAATGATCTCTGCGCCATACAAAAGCCCCACATGCAATGGGGGGGGATATCACAAAGGTTAAAACACCAGAAAATTCCCTCACTCTTCCCAAGGGTGGGGAGGGGGGGCTGTAGTTTCGATTGGCTGGTGCATAAGGAGGTAGTGTGCAGTAGTAGATCATAAAGCATGTACTGCTAAGACAGTATAATGCACTGCCACATTCTAGTGCTTCCTGGCAATATTTTATTCAATAACTGACCACCAATTATTTATAAGCAGTCGCTTCAGCCATTCCAATGTTAAATGATAGCCTATCAACTTATCTGGACACATAGAGTCAGTAATATCTATGCTTAATTATTACCTATGTCAATAAACACTGACAAGTCATCGATCTTCGAGCCAAATATCACCCTTTTTTCTCCCAGCTTACCAATTTCCTGGATCCACACATAAACAGATAACCTCGAAGCAAGATGTTAGAGAAATATTCCTGCCAAATACAATTATCTGCATAAACACTACCTAATGGCTTGATAACCACCCGCTAAATACTACCATAAAAGGATACATAGCGATAAGGTCACTCCCTTGGAACTGTCCACTTGAAGCACGTACGGCAATATCAGACAATTACTTGAGGCTATGTTTTCAGTAAATACATTTATTCTATTCTTTCACTGGGGGATTTCTTTACTTCTTTAGTCTTTTTTCATTTGCTAGAATACTATTGTGGCCAAGCCGAGAAGTGGTCTTCATTTGCTAGAATGCTATTGTGGCCAAGCCGAGAAGTGGTCTTCATTTGCTAGAATGCTATGGTAGCCAAGCTAAGAAGTGGTCTTCATTTGCAAGAATGTTATTGTGGCCAAGTCAAGAAGTGGTCTTCATTTGTTAGAATGCAATTGTGGCTAAGGCAAGAAGTGGTCTTCATTTGAAAGAATATCATTCTGGCCAAGCCGAGAAGTGATCTTCATTTGTTAGAATGCAATTGTGGCCAAGTCAAGAAGTGGTCTTCATTTGCTAGAATGCTATTGTGGCCAAGCCGAGAAGTGGTCTTCATTTGTGAGAATTTTATTCTGGCCAAGCCGAGAAGTGATCTTCATTTGTTAGAATGCTATTGTGGCCAAGCCAAGATGTGGTCTTTATTTGTAAGAATGCTATTGTGGCCAAGCCGAGAAGTTGTCTTCAGCCAATGAAGTCAACAGTGATTTGGCAATAATTATTTTTGAAAATTAATTACATTACAAAAATAGTCAATTAGTCAAATCAATCCTTCTTGAAATACTTATCACTTGGTATTACTGTTCAACTTTTTTAGGTTCCCTTCATAAAGCTGGAAGTGAAGCAAAGAATGGTACAGTGGATGAATTGGTTGCTCTTGACTACTGATAGAGATCCTTGCATAGAATCTAGGCCGAGGAACTTTGTCATTTCTTAGAACACTTTTCAATGTTTCCCACTCAAAATAGTCATACAGATGAACTGGTAATGCTACTTAAATTTTCTTAACCCTTATCCAACCAAGGAACTTTGTCATTTAACTGGAAGGCTTTTCAGTGTTTCCCACTCAAAATAGACTAAAGATTAACTGCCATGGTTAGAAATAAAAAACAATTATTAAGCTCTTGATCACTCCTTGGCATCACCAGTAACTGCCATTTTGTGTTAACAATGTACTGGAATTAAATCAACTGTCCATGAAAATGAATTATTCTATGCAAGTTTTGTCATTCCTACAGGGTATGGTTGGGTGATAAATTGATACGAATTGACACTAAGTAATTGATGTAGACTGAAATTACAAAAATCCATTTCAATTTTATCCCAATCCGACACATGATTAGGATCTTAATTAAATTTAAGGGCTAAATGCATGAAAAAACGTATGAAACCACCATTTTTATGAGGCGACAGTATTAACAGCATTGCATGACGTCATCTGTCCTGGTTTTCCTGGTTTCTCGGTCCTTAGAATTCAGAAATGTTAAATATTTTATTAAGTAACCATCTTATCTAGTGAAATTTGAAATTAACGTAAAATTTATGGTGCATTTAATCAATAATTAATTACTAAATAAATCAGCGCAGTCAGTTGGTTTATTGATGAGACAAATGTGGTGCTGCTGCTTGATGTGTGAATGTCATTTTCTCATACCTGCCAAGTACTCCCATTAAATTGGAGTATACGTTACTCCTATTTTCATTGTTAATTTTCTGGTTTTCAAAGTTCACCAAACTTTGAACAAAGGTACATTTGATTCATTTTTTGATCTTCTGTCCGCTAGAGTTAATATGTTCCTCGTTTATGCATCTAAATCCCTTTTAAGTCACATTTAAGTGCATCTTGTAGCGTGTTTTGCTTTATCACTCCTATTTTCTGTGGCAGGTATGAGCAATGGTAAATCAGCCAGCAGGTAATGAAAAATGTTTGCATCATGTAGTCTCAACTGCCAGAATAGCATCTTGGTAGACTGTTGACGTCTAGTGTGTTGCCTCCTTCATAGCTCACAAACCTAAATAGAGCTAAGAATGTCAGATGGGCAAACCTACAAGGAACACATCTAAGTCATGTATCATGCCAGACACACTGACGAGTGAATAGGCAAAAATGGTACCAGCTGGCTTGTGGTTGCTTTGGAAAAGACAAAAACATCCAAAGCATCCAACAAATTTGGAAAAAAAATCTGTAAAATTGGTATATCGTCAATACTTAGTAATTCCAGTACCGAGGACAACTATTCCGAAGACAAAACTACTCAATCATCAAGACAAAATATTTGCATCATTGATAATAAGTGAGATTGTATAAAGATGTTTATTCACCATAACTGACTGCAATGGAATGTGTATTAATCAGAACCCATCATGGTGAATAAACGATAACAACGGTACTACTTTCTGTTGTGAGACCCACTGTCGGGACTTCCATTCTGTCGCTATTCAAGCAGTAACTTAATATTTATTCCATATGGGAAGTAGATGAATATGTTACCATGGTAACAAATAATATCTCATTCTATAAACATATTTATGTCACCAAAGAATCTTTTGATAGTGCAAAAGCAATGCACTTATTATATTATCGACAAGCGTCATATATATCAATTGTTAAACATTTCAGTAAGAGAAAGACAGCCATAAACAGTCTCTAAGTAAGTCACCAACATTTTATTTATGCCACAGTAACAAAACATCCTCTCATACTTTTTAAAAAGTATTTTTTTCTTGTATTTTTTTCTCATATTTTTCTAGATATTTAAGTAAGTCACCAACATTTTATTTATGGCATCAATGGCATATTATGGTTAAACTTAGATTTTTTTTCCATAGACATGTCAATGTTTGGTTGCATACATCTAGCCTACCTAACATTATCCTACAAATGGGGTAAACATGTTCAGAAGCTTCAGACACAAAACACAGCAAGGTCAGTCTACTATGATCGATTCCTAGACAAAGGTCAAACTTATTTATTAAGAATTTTCTAAAATCAATGCCTAGTAATGATTAATATTTCTGCACATTTCCTAGGTCAATATGAGATAAGATCTACCTAGCTTTATTCTTATGGCCATGATGCTAAATATAAATATTTGATTCGTAAATTACATAGGTGCAATACTGATTCCATTTAAAATGACAAAATTTGAATATAATTACTGCAAACCAATTTACTTTTGTGAATAATAACTTTCCTAGTTGCCAATCGTAGGCATGCATGTATATTCAGTACTACATGTACAATTATTTGCATTTTTAAGTCTCCACGATGTCCATATTAATGTTATAAAATGATTTCTTGGTTTACAGAAATTATTAATTCTGTATCAAACTGTGTGTCACAAGGTACAAAAAACTACAATTTAAATGACCCTTAAACCACAACATATACAATCAGACAAGAGGCTAACTGGCACTGGGGATGCAGCAGACAACTATCATTAAAATGGTACAAAATTAATTATAACGCCCCTTTCTGTAATGGACATTGCCAGTTTAGCGTTAGGACTGACAGGGTAAATATGGCTAAGCAAGATGTCTGCAGTTTAATTAACACCATTGTCGATGAGATACCACCATTTCTGCAACCAAAAGACAGGCTCACACCAATCACACATGATACAGTGTACTGTTCAACCTCAGTCAACAGCAACCCTTTGAAAAGCAACAAACCCTCTACAACAAGTCCTTCAAAATAACACTTAAGCTGTTTTTATCATACATTCAACCTCTGTAGAGCAAGAACATCTACTTTTTTTAGCTCCAAGAAGTAAAGTGAATATTCATTGAAAAAAAAACCAACTCTATTCTACCTAAGACACCTTCAGAGCATATTCACTTCCTTATCCCTATCATATTATGAAAAGTCATGGGGTGATGGTCTAGAGGAAGGGGAAATGCCTCAGGATTGAGAAGTCCAAACTTTGATTTCTGCCTTGCTAATCAGATTATCCATGAATACCTTTTTGGCCACTGCTCAATTTCTCATGACAAAAATACCTACAATGTCCCACTTCACACACAGGGGCCACAGTTTGTGCTTTGGCTCAAGCAGTTCCATGTTACCTAATTTAAGAACTTGCAACTCTATGATCAGGGAGGTATGGTAGTCAGCTGAGCAGACGCATTCTGAAAGAAGACTGCAAACAGGACTTTTACTTGTAGCTGTATAAATTAAGCTAAGGTACTCCTGGGCCCAGTGTATAAGCATGTGAACTTTAAGGTAATTTATTTTGAAATCTCACCTACAGATTCGAAATGAGATCAGAACAGAACCACTTCGATGATTGAAAAATTCACCCTCTTACCAACACAGAAAGTATCATGATGGTGCACAGTGCTGTGCCAAAATAAATCTTTTTTTAAAAAACGATTCTCCATTTTTTAAGAATTTGTAGTTGTTTCAGCATATCACTGGCTTAGAATGAAAAGATCGTAAGAATGAAATCAATATTTTGAGAAAACTGTCAGACAATCACTCTTTACCTTTGGTAACACAAGCTGTTTCAACTTCAGTTAGGTCAAAATGAAAAGTTCTGATTTTCATGAAAATAGGCTCATAAGAAGCGCATTATGATAAAGATTTTAAATATGCATTAGTCTTATAAGGTCGTAAGAGGCACTTACAACCTCGTCATTCTAAGCCAGCGATATATTGTGACTTTGTTGTACTTAAGTATATTATCTTGGCAATATATGTAAACTATAATAACAACATCACTCATTACCTCCTATAACCAGACATACCATTCCAATAGTTGTATCTCTTGAAGGCCTAATGAAAAACAGTCAAGCACAAATGCGATGCACAAAAAATTGTACTTGATGAACAAATGCAATCAGGAACATGATAAATATCAATTTTCGAGAACAAAAAGGGATGCTTTTTCCATAATTAAGGTATTTAATGAAATAATTATCTGTGATATGTATTCTGCATAGCAACCAAAGTGGAAGGAATTAAGAAATCTCCAGATATCTACAGTGAATTTATCCCGATACTAGTGGTAGGAATTATAATATCCACAGAAATGTCTGTTAATACATCCCTAGTTCATCTCGCATCTATCAAACTTTACACAATTCTGGATCGTTGCCGATAGAAACAAGAAGCACACATAAACTAAATAACAACAATAATGCATTGAGGATAATAATATAAAAATTCGAGCACAATTATTTACATAAAGCTTCGGAACCTAACATGAGCTCTGGGAATTACATGCAAGATATTATAACTGTTCTTTTCTTCTCCAGAGATTCAACCAGGAGAACTTGAAAATAATTCCACTTTGAGCAGGATACATATCTCAGGAAAATATTAACTCAATAAGACATGAAGTCCTTGGCACTCCTTCTTCCATTTCTTACATTTAAGTCGCACATTACGCCTTTTACTGTCTCATATATAATATGAGGCTGAGAAAATGCTAAAATGCTAACTGCAAGATTTGTTATTTATCGACTCTCAGGACTTCAGTGATGACAAGGTCATTTATTTTTTAAGAGGAGGAATCTCATTTTTTTGACAGAAGTATTCATAAAAGCTTAGGAAAGGGTCAAGAAAGTGTTAAGCAGACTATACATACATAAATATAAATGGAGTGATCTATGAAGAAACATAAATATAAATGGGGATTTTTTTTGTAGATGCTGGATCGACTATTGAATGCTATGGCTGCTAAAGGTTGACAATCACACTAACATCAAGTGCCGAGCATAGCCTTTATTTGCCAGTCAGCTTTCTGCTGAAATAAGGCAGGCATATATGTATGGCCTCCACCCAGATTTGAACCCATGTGGCCAGATTAGACAGCAAGCGCACTAACCACTAAGCTACAGAGGCACATACTAATTAATAAGGCAATCACGCTGATTTATAATAGGAAGAATCATACTAATTAATTATATTATTGCATCATATTTGTACTAATTTTTAAGCATTAATTCATTTTAATTAATAAGGAAATGCTTGTAATTCATACTCATTCCTATTAAGGAAAAACTATACTAATTTATAAGAATAATCATTCTAATTAACCAGGACATGCTTGTATTTTATACTATTATCATGTAGAAATTATACTTATTTATAAGCATAATGTTTGCTCATTAATAAGGACATTTGTGCTATTTTTGTAAGGACACTGATACTAATTGTAGTCACTTTTAAGGAGACATAAAGTTGTGCCTACTTATACTAATTCACTTTTAAGATAATCAAAATTACTTTATTCTAAGAACATAAAGCTGTTGGGTGTATTTCAATACAGTTTGATTTCACTGATAAGTTAATGTTGAAAGTAAATTGTCAGCAACATGCAAGACTTATCAACAGCAACTACAAGGCAATCTGGGTTAGTGAAACCTCAATTAAAATGCTGTTAGGGGCCATGTACTATCACTTCCAATACAGTGATTCAAACCTTTTGGA
Organism: Spisula subtruncata; assembly: GCA_963678985.1. NCBI lineage: Eukaryota > Metazoa > Mollusca > Bivalvia > Venerida > Mactridae > Spisula > Spisula subtruncata. The sequence goes on along the minus strand of OY787662.1, from coordinate 15,419,007 downwards.
TATACAGTCAAACCTGTTTAACTAGAGCTGTCGCTATTCGGCAGACTAATTCATCCAAACCTGCAAAGGGCAATAATTCAGGCAAAAATGATCTCAGTGCTTATTCTTTCCTTCATGCACATCTACATGTTAAGGTTGTTCATATATGAAAGTTTGAAGGAAATCCTGCAAAGACTAGGAATTGCGTCCACAAGAGTATAAAGCACCTGTTAACAAAGACTGTATGTCATAATTACCCAACTTTACCTGCCCTCTGACAATGTTTTTGAAAGATATTTGAAATGTTTAGAGACTTGACTACCTGTCAACAGAGACCATGTTTTGCTGCCACCATGGATGGTCTTCACTGACAGTATTTGATTGCACTGTATAATCTCTAATACCCTCATGGCGATGGATAACATCAGGAATGAGGTGCCAAGAGTGATTAATATAAGTTGGAAAAACTGGTTTCACAATTGACCTTAAATTAGTATAAACTAACCTCTCCAGAACAGCTCTCCTTACAATATAACCTCTCCCCAGAATTGCCCTCTGTAGAGCAACAACCTCTCTTTAACAACACATTCATTTATTTGCTAAGCCTATATTTACAATAAATTTAACCCTCTGTAGAGCAACAACCTCTAAACAATGGTCAATATTTTATTTTCAGTTCCAAAAAGGTGCTACTCTACAGAGGTTGCACTGTACTTGCAATAATGCCAGGTTCCTTAAATTCCTACCAAAAATAGCAAACATACATACTTGTAAAAATACTCCTCAGACTCTGTAAAAACTATGGTAAGAGAAAGCATCATGAATAGCAATCTGGTCTGTCAGCACTTCTATGGTCAATAATGTGGTCATAAATGGTGAAATAAAAGTAGCATTAAACCTGAGCACCTTACAATGATGGTTGTGAAGCAATGAAACTTCCAGAATAAAAATCAGAAGTCCACATTTAGCAACTTGCAGAGCAATACAGAATCAAAATGATTGATAAGTAGCATTATATTCTTTCATAAGATGCTGCTTATTCACAGCTTCTATCCACATGTCACTGGCTTAAAATCAGAAAGTCATAAGTACAAAATCCATATTTTAAGAAAACAAGAAAAAACTGTGTGCAAATTAATCTTTACATATGCAAAATCAAGCTTTTTAAACTTCAGTTTGGTCAAATTCTGATTATCTTGAATATCGGGTCACAAGAAAATTGACACATATGACGTGCCTTATGGTGCAAAAGGTACACATCCATTAAAAATGAAAAGGTTCTTAGAATTGTTTTTGATAAACAAGCACTTGGGTAACCAACCCTAGTATGCAAAGCATACATGATTCAAAATGTCAATCATTCATTAACTATTTGGAAAACATGATTAAACCTAAGTAATATGTAAATGATAGTAAAACTGGTTTTATCTCCCAACCCTAAAAATTCCTCTGTCACTAGGTTAATGAACAATGTAATATTCATGCAAAAATAACTTGAAGTAACATTTTGATACATGTGCAGCTGTTTGGAACAACAAAAGTAGTTTCCCTTGATAATATGTCAACATTTAGTGCATTTTCTGTAATCAATTGGCTGAACGCATAATAAAACCTAGCTATTGGTCGCTGAATTGTCAACGCCAAATGGATCTTTACTATAACCAGATGTCGGAATCATTTAACTAACTTGTAGCACTTTCCATGGGAGATAATTCATGCCTGCTATATGTGTAGCTGAACGGGAGGTAACTGAATAAAGGTGCTAGATAGCACTCGGCTTAGGCCTTTGGGAAGACCAAATGAAAAAATATAGTTGAAACCCCACTGGTCAACAGCATTTCATGCAGTCATACTAAGTCCAAGTCACATGACACAAAGTGATTATGACACAAAGTTAACCAGCAATTATCTGGAACTAACTATGCAGGGTGTCAAGCATTGGATATAATAGTACCATTTTAACGAGACTTTGGATCAAAGCCAAGTACCTCACAGGCTTATAGTGAATGCTCTAACACTATGCTATCGACGGGGTATATTCAATTTCAAACAGTATAATTGGTCATCAAGCCATAATATATATACATATAAAGGACAAGTTGACCAACAGCTTGACTTCCTAACATGATATTATTTATGGAAGCATTACCATGGCAACCTATTCACATTAACAGCAATGTATGAATGTGATACAATGAAATCAAAGTATGGAGCTGTGACTGCACTTTTAGCATTACCCACGTTATATAATGAATATCACAAGGTCAAGGCTCAGGTCAGATTCTACCAATACAATGACATCAGGACTTGTTGTTAGATAACAAGTTTTCATTGAAAATATCATGCTTAGCAGAAGTTTGAACTGTGTTCTAGTCAGGTGTCTCGATATATAAGCACCTGTCGGGGAATCATCAAAATGAACATGACTTTAGTCATTGTTTTCGGAAAGACTTTTGTACGTTATTTCTGACTTTTTTCTAACAATTTACACTCCATGCATATCAAGGTCTTCTCAGTGCAACACTATGGTTAACAACTTATATATAATTATATATAATTACTGCAAAGGTTACTCGGCCGACTGCAAAAAACCCAGGACAACCAGACAAGTGCTTATTTTGCAGGCTGCCTTGATTATGCAAAACATGCAATTCTTCCGTAGGCATTCAAAAATTTCATTTCTGACTCATTATATAAAGATCACAAGGCAGTGCATGATGGCGTCATGAATATGTTCAAACTGAGAAATCAATGTATAACCTCCCTCAATTTCACAGCTTGACAATATTCATGTCGCCCTCACAGCCATGTGATATTTATTTCATCAAACCAAAACAGTTGAGAGTAATATTACAGGCAACATTCTGTGGTGTACTCTTAGATTCTTAGTCAATCAAAACATCTGAATTGCTAACCAGAAATAACGAAGATGATGAAAATTTGAGGGTAATGGGACAGAGCGGTGGACAAGAGGTAGGTTGCAAGCTTTGGGATCAGTAGGTTCCTGGTTCGATCCCCATCTGAGAGACTTATGCCATATTCAACGGATCAAAACATTTAAATTGCTCATAATGATATATAATTTTGCTATTCGGTAGATCCACCATGCTTGAATATCACTCCTTAGAAATAATAACAACACACTTTTACTTTTCATACCATTAGCAAGGGAAGTAACAGTTTTAGAGGTACTTGCTAAAGTTAGTAATAATTAGTAAGACAATCAATTCTCTAAATATCTGTAAACATTAATTTTATTACAAACCCAATTTCTTCGAATGGCGGGGAGCATAATCATGTGATTATTTTTATGGTTCCATTACACAGAAATTAACATGTTCTAGGTGGCTCAACACTCTGTCAACATATACCCTGATTATCTATTATTTGCTCTTAAAAAAATTCCAAAACAATGTCTTGACAAAAAAAGTTTTTTGTTTCTTTTGGAATTCTATCCATGTTTAAATATCTATTTTACAAAAAAATCCCATGGCATAACAAATTTTTTTTACTTATCTGTTCAACAGCTGAAAATACGAAAATCAATGTTTAAATATAGGTAAAAGTTAACGAGGCAATCACTGTGCAATACAGAAAATTAAACACCAGTAAAAGAAGGAGAATTATCCAATCAATCAAACTTAACTGGTGAATATTTCAGGCATAATTTCTAAAACACTTGTTAAGTTTCTAATAAAACTACCCTGGTAGAACAATTATGTAGGTACAAAGGTTTATAAATCACCACGCACATGCACATAAGGAAAGAAATAGCTGAAAAGGAGGCATCAACGTCTATGTCACTTAATTCTCTCAAATTGGGCTTTGAAAAATTAAACAAGGCATAAGACTAAATAATTGAACGATGCAATTAAACACCCAAGTAATTAGAAATAAAAGACCACTGTCCCTTTCAATTATTATATAATTTGATCTGAACTAGCCAGATATTTCTACTAGCCTGAATAAAATGGCTGAATTAAAGTACATATCGCTGGCTTAGAATGAGAAGGTCATTAGTGCCACTTACGACCTTACAAGACTAATGTATATTTGAAATCTGTACCATAAGGCGCTTCTTATGAGCCTATTTTTATGAAAAGCGGAAATTGTCATGTTGACCAAACTGAAGTTTAAAAAGCTTGTAATAAGTAAAGAGTGATTGTCCGACTGTTTTTCTTGTTCTCTCAAAATATTGATTTTGTAGTTACGACCTTCTCATTCTAAGCCACCGATATACTGATTCCAGACGTATGGCTAGTTGGCTAGTATACATGCCCCTTCAAATTGAAAAAAAATTCTAACATCTGAAATCAGGTTCTTAAATTATATCATTCTAAGGGTAAAATGAAAAGAAGCTAGACGTCCACGCAACATCTGGACAAAAATGTTTAAGACTGAAATGAAAGAAAGGGTTGCAACAAAGAGTCGAACACACCTGAACGGGTTGCAACAAAGAGTCAAACACACCTGAACGGGTTGCAACAAAGAGTCAAACACACCTGAACGGGTTGCAACAAAAAGAGTCAAACACACCTGAACGGGTTGCAACAAAAAGAGTCAAACACACCTGAACGGGTTGCAACAAAGAGTCAAACACACCTGAACGGGTTGCAACAAAGAGTCAAACACACCTGAACGGGTTGCAACAAAAAGAGTCAAACACACCTGAACAGGTTGCAACAAAGAGTCAAACACACCTGAACGGGTTGCAACAAAAAGAGTCAAACACACCTGAACGGGTTGCAACAAAGAGTCAAACACACCTGAACGGGTTGCAACAAAGAGTCAAACACACCTGAACGGGTTGCAACAAAGAGTCAAACACACCTGAACGGGTTGCAACAAAAAGAGTCAAACACACCTGAACGGGTTGCAACAAAGAGTCGAACACACCTGAACGGGTTGCAACAAAGAGTCAAACACACCTGAACGGGTTGCAACAAAGAGTCAAACACACCTGAATGGGTTGCAACAAAGAGTCGAACACATCTGAACGGGTTGCAACAAAGAGTCAAACACACCTGAATGGGTTGCAACAAAGAGTCGAACACACCTGAACAGGTTGCAACAAAGAGTCAAACACACCTGAACGGGTTGCAACAAAAAGTCGAACACACCTGAACGGGTTGCAACAAAGAGTCAAACACACCTGAACGGATTGCAACAAAAAGAGTCAGAGAGTGAGATGGTGTGAATTCATCAAATGCTTCCCAGTGGAACTAACAGCCTTAATGAAATAAGCTAAACTAAAAAGAACTAGAATTGTGTCCACGGGTGCCCCCATTATAGCAAATATCATATTCAATAGCGGAAAATGCCAGTCATATTCACATTTATCTATAAATTGAAGTTGTTAATCTGTAAAGGTTGTTGAAATATAAACCAAGTTGAAGGTTTCATTATGTGGTATATAGTAAAGTAACAAAGGGTCATAACTCCTGTAATCAAAGCACTGATAGGGTTGAAAGAACAGGGTTTGTTCCAGCGGTCAAACAATTATATTTTAAGTCACAAAGCCTATAGCACTTTTATCTGTTTTTAGTATCAAGGTCCAGTTTGATTTTGGAATAGCGCTAACATTAACCAGAATGCTAAAGCAGCCTGCTAAAAAATTGATGAAGAAAAAACTTCATCCTTTACAGTCATCAGTACATTGGGGTTGTTCTTCTGTGAAAGTTTGAAGACATTCCACTGGACAGTTTGTGAGGCTTTCAATACAGAGGATGTTCATTATGTACTTACACAGACCAACCTACAGCACCAAATGCTACAAATGTGTGATAAAATTTTACAGAACTAAAACAATTGAATGTCAATCTTCAATCTTATATAATTAAAACAACAATTGAATGTCAATCTTTAATCTTATTTAATTAAAACAATCAAATATCCCTGTACAATTTAACATTATAACTAAAACAATCAAACGCCCATCTTCAATTTAACATAATTGAAACTATCAAATGCCTTCCCATTGTCTTCACATGATAGAAGCAATCAAACAACAGTGAAATGTCCATTAATAGAACCTATCAAATATCTATCTCCGCCTTCAATTTAAACATAACAAAAACAATCAAACATTCCCCTTCAATTTATCATAACTGAAACAATTGAATTTCCATCTTCAATTAAGCATAATGGAAACAAAAATCCACCTTCAATTTAACAAACCTGAACTATTACATATCCATCTTCAATTTAACATAACTGTGTCAATAATTGAAACTATTAAATGTCTTTCTTCAATTTAAAATAATTGGAACAATTAAACATTCATCTTCAATTTCAACATAACTGAAACAATTAAACATTCATTTTCAATTTTAACATAACTGAAAAACTAAATGTCCATCTTCAATTTAACATAACTGAAAAACTAAATGTCCATCTTCAATTTCAACATAACTGAAAAACTAAATGTCCATCTTCAAGTTAACATAACTGAAACAAAATAATGTGTCCATATTTGAAACTATTAAATGTCTTGCTTCAATTTAAAATAATTGAAACAATTAAAACAATCATTTTGAATTTAACTGAAACACTTAAATGCCCATCAAGAATTTAACAAAATTGAATCAATTAACGGCACATCTTCAATTTAACATAATTGGAACAATTAAATGCCCATCTTCAATTTAACATAATTGGAACAATTAAATGTCCATTTTCAATTTAACAAAATTGAAATAATTGAATGTCCATCTTCAATTTCACATAATTGAAACAATTATATGTCTTTTTAACATAATTTAAGCAATCAAATACCACTTGTTTGCTAACATAATTACAACACAATAATATATACATACATAAAATGTGTATGCACACTTTCTTCCTCAAGAGTTTCTGCAAGTTTCTGCAAATAGACGTAAAATTACTTACCCCTGATCTGTAATTGCCAATGTTCACACAGAATTAAAATTCTCTTCAGCAAATATAACAATGCCAGTCTAGAAATAGCGAAAAATGTAACAATATTAAATCCGTAACACTTAAATGCAAGAGAACTATGCACACCCAGTAACTCTTACATCCTTCGATAGCACGCCACAGTGACAACTGCTCAATTTCTACAACGAGTGATCAATAGCCTGTCTTTCACATTCACTTTGCCTTACTCCAACCAATAATGGATTTACTAGCAACTATCTAAGCATTCAATATTGTTCCCAAACTCTCCCATACTGAATGATCAAATGCTAGATTTACTTAAGTATTTCCCTATGAGAATATCACCTCTTAAATCCAGCCTACCTATCTAGCAGTAGTGTATAATTTGATCATGATTTCTGCACACAATGATGGCAGAATGTTCTCCCACTTTTAGTTCTAATCTGAAGATGTTTAATGAAATCCAGTAAAAGTCTATGGAAATCTCTTCAGTAAACTGTATAGAAATAAAGGACACGTTCCTATTGAGTTGAGAGGATTTTAAATGGCAGAGGGAAGAAAAACTGTTAAGGTTACTTATCACATATATCATACGTCACACATTGTTTAAACCACAGAATAGGTAACTAATAATTAGGGACCGCTTTTCATTGAACATTAATACAGAACAAATATAGTTAAAATATCATGTATACATCGCTGGCTTAGAATGAGAAGGTTGTAACTACTACTTATGACCTTATAAGACTGATACCTATTTACAATCAGCATACAAGGTGCTTCTTATGAGCCTATTTTCATGAAAATTGGAACTTGTCATGTTGACCAAACTGAAGTTGAAACAGCTTATTTTACCATAATTAAAGAGTAATTTTCAGACAGTTTTTCTTGTTTTCTCAAAATATCAATTTTGTACATACGACCTTCCCATTCTAAGCCAGCGATATTGCAATATGCACAAGGCATAATCTTGGTGAATTAATAACTTTATTAAAGTTATTCATGAGTGGTATGAGTTTTTTTTCCTGCTGTTACTGTGGTTGATGATGAGTCTACATATTATTATTTCCCAATATTTGTTTTATTGTTTTCCATGTTTGTGTCGAGCTCATTTGCCTTATGTTTTATACAGCATTGACAAAAATCTCCATTTGATTTTTGCACCCTTTTCCTGTTCTTTATATATATATAAAAGAACCTGTAGGCGAGCATTAAATGCAATGTCTCATATCATTTTGTTATAAGATTTTAAATTTAAATATAAGCAAAAAATTAACTTGGGCAACCAAAGAAAATATGCGATCTTTCTAAACAACCAATTAATTAATTGCATGATACATGATGAAGGTCAGATTGCCACTCCAGGCTAAGCAATGAAGGTTTTTCAGGAGTTGTGTATGGAATAGACTGTTTTAAGTAAAAACATACGGTAGACTCCCTTCGGAACGGACCCCTTTCAGACCGGGTCAAAAGTCCGGTTTTCTGGGAGGTCCGGTTTTCAGGGAGGTCTGTATAATGTATACCTTAATAGGTTTTCATAGGTATGTTGGTGTGTGAAATGATACATGTACATGCTTATATTACATTAACAGTACAACCTTTACAGAGAAACACTCTTAAGAGAGCTACAAATAATGGCCTTTGTATAGAAGTTGTTGCACTGTATGGGTTAAATTTTATGAAATATCAACTAACATTCATTAGTACCCAAATCCAAATTGCTCATTTTTTCATTGGTTATAAGAATCAACCAATGGTATAGACAGTGCAATCCAGCAGATCCAGAAATGCAAGTCTTAAATAATTTGAGACATGTCAATTAAAAATGTTTTGTTTGGATTTAGTGCATTGTTGTCCTAATTACAATTATGTTGATGCGCGAAACGATCCTTTCCTCGGGTATATGTTTGTAGCAATACCTTATTTAACAATAAAACATCAAACGAAAAGACCATTTTAATTGCGTTCGTGATTAAGCAATTATTAAAAATCATCTAGAAAACTTGGCGAATTTCACAAAGTGTTTTTCACGCCTGTGCTAATTGTACGCGGGACCAGTTTAAGAGTAAACATTAACCGGACGATTTGTTGATGACACCTTTTGTTATGACACGATCTTTAATTAACAGTATACAAGGTGACACATCAGCAAAGATAAATATACGCGTCCGGTATTCCTTAATTAGTTATCGTTTAATATTTTTTTAGCAGACCGTAAATGCCATCCGGAATTCAGGGAGTCCGGTATTGCGGAAGCTTTTTAAGTTGACTTTATAAGAAGAAAATAGGGGACCTAAGAAATCATCCAATTTTGTGGGGATTCCGGTTTTCAGGGAGTCCGGTTTTCTGGGAGTCTACTGTATATGGCCCTGATATCTAATACTGTTCAACCTCTATATGGCAACACCTATTGGGAGTGCAAATTAATATTGGCCATTGTTTAGATGTTGTAAATTGTTGCTCTACCCAGGTATAATTTATAGTTAATATATACTTAGGGATTCAATGTGAGATTTGAGAGGTGACCGCTCTGGAGAGGTTGTAATGTACTCATGAGCCTATTTTCAGGAAAATCGGAACTTGACATGTTGACCAAACTGAAGTTGAAAAAGCTTATTTTACCATAAGTAAAGAGTGATTGTCAAACAGTTTTTCTTGTTTTCTCAAAATATTGATTGTGTAGTTATACGACCTTCTCATTCTAAGCCAGTAATATAGTCAAGTAAGTCCCTTGGTATTCTATTGAGAAATGACAATTCTAGCAGTGGCAAAATATGGTATGACAATTTTAGCAGTGGCACATTACATACATAGCATTGAACATACCGCACAATGATATAGTGTATCCATTAAACAGCAACACACCTTAATGGCAACAACAAGAATCATTCAGTTTTCCCAGTTGGGCGCAAAATTTAAATTACACCAGTATAGCATAATAATATTACATTATAAAAAAACGTTTCAGATGTCATCTGAATGTAAGAACATGCTTTCAGAGATCATGTCTACATAGGGAGCACAGGTGGATGTTTCCGAATAACTTCTCCATTCCCAGACAGAAAATATCAAATCAAACTCCTGGAATCAATGGTTTCTACTAGTATTATGAGGAAGAACTGGAAGCAGTAACATAAAACCGGGACTGATTTATTGCCTAGATCCATCATACCATAAACTATACAATAACAGCTTCACAGATGCTTTGGCTATCCATTTACACAATATTCTATAACCCTGACAATATATTAGTCATGACTAGACATTATTTTGAAATAATCAGCATGCAGTGTTATTTTATAGATTTTAATACAGATGTCTAACAAGACTGTACTCACGCAAAAAAACTAAATAAGTGGAACAAGACGGGTCAGGTTTCTATATTAAATGACCGCATTTCGGCTATGCAATAGCCTTCTTCAGGGCTCATAAGACTGCACTCAGTAAACACTTATGCACCGTTGGTCAGCTTGTCCATAATAATGGCCCGGTGGTCAGCTTGTCCGTAATAACTAGCTAAATCCATCAGGGGTCAAAGCTCTAAAGTTTGAAAGCAATGTCTCCATGGACTTCAAAAAATATTTCAGTTTCAACTTAGGAACCCACAATCAGACAGCACAATCCTATATCTATGGTCCTTCAGTAGATGCCCGGGCGTACAATGGGGGCAATAATATGGGCATGGTGGGTACTTTGCAGATTGTCAAATTCAACTCTCACTCTTACAATGACTATACAATAAGGAGTTTTCACATTATCATATTGTTTAAATATTGAATCCTTCCGGATTTATGTTATTCTGTAATGTATCTTGATTAAGTCATGATGATTCATTTTCAAGTGATGTTACATTAAAAGTCATTCATATACTAGAAATGTGTGTCCTCTGGCAAATAATATAAGAAAGATTGTTCAACGCTTGACAAAGTTATGGTCCAGACAAGCTTCAATTAGACCTTTGACATTCAACTGTGACCTTGACCTTTGAGATGGGAACCTTGGGGTATGAAATGACACGCGGCCCATGGAAGTGAACATTCATGCCAAATATAAGCAAGATTGGTGAATGCATGACAAAGTTATAGTCCAGACAAAATTGGATGGACGGACGCACATACATACATACACCAAAAGTGGCGACAAAGTATTGCTCTCTGCAAGTAGCTCGACAAATAATGTATCAAAAAATGAAGCTAGGAAATTCAGTGCACATAGCCATAACTCTTCAACACAATCAATTTACAGTAAAATAAGTTAATACAAAGATAGATTTTGCTTGCCTCAAGAATTTCATATTCCGGTGACTTCACTTTCTGCCAGAATCTAGCAACATAACAACTATAATAATTTTTCACGAGGAAAGCAATTTCCCTTTGCAAGATTCAATTTCTATTCTCGTCTTGAAATAAAACATAAATATGTTACCAAACAACGCATCAATAAGACCCCATGTCCCCCCACGCATGTAATTACCCTAGCCTCACATTCTCTTACAACCAACAGAAATCTATTCTGGTTATTATTGTAGTCGTCTCAGATCAAGGACATAGTTTTCATGGAGAAAGTGTTGGTGGTTTCTTAATTTAAATAGCCTGATCTCGGCAATACATCAACATTTCCAATTACACCGACTACGTTACAAAATCACCGGGTACTCTAACCCCGCCCCCATCCTCCTTACAATATTCAACCTATATGAACTAAGAGAGAACAGAATATGTATGTTAAGAAGAGAAGTACAAGACAGTGTTCAGTAAAAGCTTATACCCCGGTTGAATCCTTGTCCATAACAAATAGCTTAGTCATTCAGGGGCAATAATTCAGAGGAATATTAGATAGTATAACATGGCTTTGATAATGTAATGTATATGTGATAGTAATGTATATGTGATGGTAAACAAGTATACCAAGTTTGAAAGTAATGCATTGATGGACTTAAAATATTAGAATAGTAGAAGCAAGCAGTAGGGGCAGAAAGTAGGGGCAAACAGTTGGAGCAAACAGTAGGAGCAATCAGTAGGAGCAAACAGTAGGGGCAAACAGTAAGAGCAGACAGTTGGGGCAAACAGTAGGAGCAGACAGTAGGAGTGAACAGTAGGAGCAAACTACAGAAGCAAACAGCAGAAGCAAACAGTAGGGGCAAACAGTAGGAGCAAACAGTAGGGGCAAACAGTAGGGGCAAACAGTAGGGGCAAACAGCAGAAGCAAACAGTAGGGGCAAACACTAGGAGCAAACAGTAGGGGCAAACAGTAGGAGCAGACAGTAGGAGCAAGCAGTAGGAGCAAGCAGAAGGGATAGAAAGTAGGAGCAAACAGTAGGAGCAGACAGTAGGAGCAAACAGAAGGAGCAAACAAGAGGGACAGAAAGTAGGAGCAAACAGTAGATGCAAACAGTAGGAGTAAACAGTAGGAGCAGACAGAAGGAGCAGACAGAAGGAGCAAACAGTGGGAGCAAACAGTAGGAACAGACAGTAGGAGTAAACAGTAGGAGCAGACAGAAGGAGCAGACAGTAGGAGCAAATAGAAGGAGCAAACATTATGGGCAAACAGTAAGAGCAAACAGTCGAAGCAAACAGTAGGAGCAGACAGTAGGAGTAAACAGTTGAAAGAAACAATAGGAGCATACTGTGAAACAACAAGAGCTTACAGTAGGAGTAAACAGTAGAAGTAAATAGTAAGATCAAACAGCAGGAGCAAACAGCAGGAGCAAACAGCAGAAGCAAACAGTAGGAGCAAAACAGTAAGAGCAAACAGTAGGAGCAAACAGTAGGAGTAAACAGTAGGAGCAAACAGTAGGAGCAAACAGAAGGGCAAACGGAAGGAGCAAACAGTAGGATCAAACAGAAGGGCAAATGGAAGGAGCAAACAGTAGGAGCAAAAAGTAGGAGCAAACAGTAGGAGCAAACAGAAGGAGCAAACAGTTGGAGCAAACAGTAGGAGCAGACAGTAGGAGCAGTCAGTAGGAGCAAACAGGAGGGGCAGACAGTAGGAGCAGACAGAAGGAGCAGACAGAAGGAGCAGACAGTAGGAGCAAACAGTAGGAGCAAACAGTTGGAGCAAACAGTGGGAGCAAACAGTAGGAGCAAACAGTAGGAGCAAACAGTAGGAGCAGACAGAAGGAGCAAACAGTGGGAGCAAACAGTAGGAGCAGACAGTAGGAACAGACAGTAAGAGCAAACACATGAAAAGCAAGGGCGAAAATAGGCAAATATTTAAAGCTATGATTATGCTAGCATTCCATTGAAACAAAAACGTAGTAAGTAACCAACAGTTATTAACACACCAACAACTCCTGATACCAGACATTACAAAGAACTATTCCATTTAAGTAAGACAAATGGCTAATTCAGGTCATGTATTGACTTTTCTCTTATTTCGATGGCGAATTAATTTGACATTAGGGAGCAGTGGAGTGGAAACACTAGACTTTATATAAGTGACGTCAAGTCAAGTTCAAATCGAGGCTCTGCCTTTTGTGTCAACGTTGTAAACATCGTATTTTTCAAAGCCAATAACTAAACTTCCAGACATTTTACAAATATATTTCTACATACAATAGAAATACAAATAAATTATCTGATGCAATGATTGTTTGTTTCTCTCATAAACATATTTTGACCTGTACGTACGGTCAATTGAAAAACATCTGTCATTGATTTTTTCCGTTAAAAAAATACAAAATGAAAAAGAGGTCGAAAAATTTGTAGTCCGAATTTTGGGTTTTTACTCCAACACGAAGGGCTTTTTGGTACGACGTCATCACTATTTGCGTAAACAAGATGTCTGAAAGGCGAGTTGTCAAAATCTGGTAAATTTTTATCTTTTTCTTTTTTGCGCATAAAAGACTCAAGTTTGGGTGATTTTCATTGCCCGTTTTCATGAAACATACATCTTTGGAATACATTGTACCGCATGCTGGTGATAGTGCAATGCCTTCTGAGCAGATACATGCCATTTTTATTGCATAATACTTTGCCGCGAGTTGCTGCGAACAGTTTTAATGCGGTGGGGTAAAAAGCATCTGCACCTGAAGTGTGAAATACAAGAAATGACTGGAATTTGGATAATGCTCGAATACGGACGTAATAAAGTTCTTTTTGTTTATTAAATAAAATACACCGCAGTCAGGTTGACAAACGGTGAGGAAATATTGGATGATCGTTGGTTTGCTCATGTATGGCTATTGCATCATCATTTATATGACCTGTCGATATTATTGTCTGACAGTCCGTAGGCATAGACCAAAATGTGCATGTTTTTAAATCTCAAGGACCAGTGCTGCTCACAGTATGTCGACCTTTACTGTTAATTTATGGAGGTTGGTCATTAATAGTACATTAATTTTGATGTCAGAAGTAAATGTCACTGTACTATCATGCTTCCTCAATTAATGTACCAGCTAGTTGCAGCCACGGCCCCCACCCCGGGGATGGGCCGGGATTTTAACTTTTTATTGTATATAATTCCAGTAAAGACAATAAACTTAATCATAACAGTCTGCTGTACAAGTGTCTGGTTTGCTCTTGCATAGATGTGTTGAAGCAACATGGAAGCCAACATAGATAGACCAATGGCTGATCACTGCGTCTTCATTATTACTTGCCCCATAAATAAGTATCTTCCTAGTGAAGGAGTCAAACACCTGATGGTATATACTTAGGGTTGTAAGAGCCATGAATGTTCACATGGTGTATAAAGCACCAAATTTGGCACAGTTGCTCTATATGTCAGTCTGATGAAAAAAATCCAAAGAGACAATCATGAGAGGCCCTGTCTCCTGCCCAAATGAGGCCCCGAAGGGGTATGAGAATCTCCACCTACCCGTCAGTATAAATACATGATTATTTTCCTGATTGTGAAGCAAAACACATTGAGTCATAATATATAAAGTGATTAATGTAAGTGCTTGAAATCTGCAGCTTTTTGTAATGATAAAACTTGGAATAGAGGCCCCATTGGTGGTTTTAACACAAAATGAGGCCCGAATTCGGGAAAAATAAAATAAGAGCATATGGATGTTCACATCATGTATATAAATCACCAAACAAAGCATAGTTGCACTTCAAGTCGACCACCTATATACAAACCAATAAAACATGTATGTGAGGCCCCGTTTTTTGTACAAATGAGGCCCCAAATGTGTACTTGATTTCACAAATTGATCTGTATATAATATACACATTATTATTTTCTCGATTGTTACGCAAATAATCAAATAACTGTGTTGTACATTATGTGAATTGGTTATCATAATTTTCAATCTTAATTAATAATAAAATTTGACAGTGAGGCCCCGCAAGTGGTGTTAACCACCTACTAGACTCACCATCACACTACACAGTCGTATATTATATAGAAATGCAACAGATGTTGATAATTAAAGATAAAGATTGAGTTACATGGTAAGTACAGTGTATACACAATCTGCATTATATAGTTAACTATTTCATATAATACGAACGAGGCCATAATGGGGTAAATTTCGATCAGAAAATCACAAAATGAAGTAATTATCTTTCAAAGATCGAACGGTTAATTGGTATTATTTTCACTCCATTTAAGCAAGCTCATATACACAGTGCATTTGATTATAGGCATATCAGCTGTGCTATGACTAATAACTGTATTTTTTTTATTTGAGGCCCTGTCGTGGTTGAAAGAATGTGTATGTGATTTGTTAAACATAACTTGAGGTCATTATAAGTTAAATTTAAATGTGAAAATGGTGCCGATAACTATATTTTGAATGTTTTCTTACCGAGTACAAATGTTTATATGACCTAATACATTATAATGATTTCTTTACATATTTTTTCTATAAATTAATCCGCATCAACACCTTCAGAACTTTAATTTTAGATACATTTACTGTGGAAATCGACTTTTTTAAAGAATTTATTGAGGCCCGTAATAAGAGATTCATTTCTTTTTTATGCATGTACATGTACTTATTCTGTATAAGCTCGGTTTTGGCCCTCACCATTATCATGATAAGTCAATGAGAGACTGCAAAAACATGCAGTTATCAAACTGTGGTCGATGGGGAACGGTGGTATAGAGGTAGGGCACGCGCTTCAGAATCCTGAAGTCTTCGGTTCAACCGTCATCTGGACCACTGGTTAATTTCTATGAGCAAGAAATATCCACATGCTATACTCAACCAATGTGCACATTTGTACCCGTGAGGGTTGTGTTTAGTCCTGGACACCGCAGATAGATGTTGGCTACCACACCCACAGGACGGGTTTCATAAGGTAATTCAATGACCAGTGAAAGCTTACAAATGTCAAAGGGTGGTTAAATAGCTGAACTATGTGGTGTTAAAGCATCAAACCAAGCCATTGTTATAGACTGATGTACACAACTAATCCGATACATTATTTCAGGTTGGTCTTTGTTTTTATTTCAATTACTGTTAAAATGTTGTATTCATTTAAGCTGATGTCGACCCTGGTCATTTGAGGTACTAAATACTGCCAAGCAAGGTCATTTAATGTACTAAGATACAGTTAACACCACAAAGTACAACCATACCAAGACATGTTGTGTACCCGTAATGTCCATTACGTCAATTCCAGATCGTAAAGTAACTCACGACAGGCCGTTCAGATCTGATGTGGTAACTGAAGTCCTATGACGTGATTTGATTGTTCAAGCTACAGCTTTGTCTGGCCCAATAAAATACTTGCATTCACCAATTACATTGGTACGTGTACTCAAAACCATATGGGTATTCCATGGCATAATGCAGTCCTTTCAGGTCCTATTGGTAAAAAAACTTCTATCAAGTTCGACCATCTCTGACCTGCTAGAGAGCAAAGCAGACAGTAGAAGCTACTAGTATACTTGGTCCTTTGAAGTAATCACCACCCTCTTATTCAACCATTTCTAATGGATACCAGTGTGTGAATTGATACCTGTGAGGGCAGAGGGCAGTGGGCCTCAATGATGGACACACACTAATGATAATTAGTCTCAACACGGAGACTCGTACGCATGTTTCCTTAGGCTAATGATCAGGGGAAGTTGAAATGGCCGTTAAAACGTTGTCCTATGGTTGGACTGCTGAAAGCGGCCAATGAAAGCTGATATCTTAATGTTTAACTGTACTAGGCACACCCATGCCTCTTGAGGTACCTCAAAGGTTTGGCACATATATTTCATACTCTGGCTTTAGGGGTAACCTTTCGCTCATCGACACATATATTTCAGGTTCCATTGGGTATTTAAAACTACTAGTCACATATTTTCTTGTCTACGCTAGGAACCTAATAGTAGAGCAGCAAAATGGCAAAACTGAAAAAGTTTGCAAAAAATAGTAACAGGCTGTGTCATATACCAAAATGTTCCAGAGACATTGAGTGTTACTGTACTATGGGTAAAAGTTGCCGGCCCTTGGTGGAAAGTTTGAAAATTACAAGGTCAAGGTCAAATGGACTTTACAATTAGGAAGCATGCATAAGCTAACTTTAACTTTACTAATACTCTACACTTACATATAATAGTAAAATGGTTACTTGAATTTGATGCATTATGACTGAATGCCAAATTTCAATTCCAATTTTTAGTCCAAAAATGTCAAGGTCATTTCAAGGTCAATTTGTCAAAAAAGTACCCAAAAATGGGTGTGTACTAGGAATCAAATGTCATAAAATGTACAAATGATGCTAAAACACATGAATTTGTGTATGAGAGTTAACACTAGATCAAGCTCAATAGAAATATACCCATTCAGAAGAATATTTTTGAATTCGAAGGCTTTCTTTAGCGTAATAGAAATTACCCCACCCACTTTTAAAACATTTATTGCATTTATTTAATTCCTAATCCCCTGTAGTTCTTGAAATATTAGTATAAAAGTGCAACACTGTTTGATTGAATTTAAATTTCTTATACTGCCAATACTAAGGGGCATTTATCCAGGACATCACGATTGAAGGTCAAGGTCATTTCATGGTCAAATAGATAAAAAAGTACAAAAATGGGTGTTTACTTGGTATTGGATGTCATAAATTGTACAATTATTGACTTTAAAACACATGTATTTGTACATAATAGTCAACACTAGATAAAGTGCATTAGAAATATATCAGTTTAAAAGAATATTTAGAGTTTGAATTAATGTTTAAGTGTAATAAAAATTACCCCACCCACTTTAAAAAAATATATTGCAGTCATTTTATTTCTAATTCCATGTATAACTTTAATTATAAGTATTAAAGTGGCAAAACTGTTTTATTGAATATACAATTTAAATACTGTCTCAATGCTAGGGTCATTTATTCAGGTCACCATAATTGAAGGTCAAGGTCATGTCAATTTCAAATTAGTTCAAAAATGGGTGCTTACTAGGTATTGGATGTCATAAATTGTACAAATGTTGACTTAAAACATGTATTTGTAAATGAGTCAACACTAGATGAAGCTCATTAGAAATATATCAGTTTCAAAGAATATTTAGAGTTTGAATTAATGTTTTAGTGTAATAAAAATTACCCCACCCACTTTAAAAATATTAATTGCAGTCATTTTATTTCTTATTCCATGTAGTCATTTAATTTGAAGAACTAAAGGTGCAAAACTGTTTTATTGAATATACAATTCTAATATTGCCAATGGTATGGTCATTTATTCCAGTCATCATGGTTAAACGTCAAGGTCATGTGAAGGTCAAATTGTCCAAAAATGCAAATATTTGGCAAAATCGAGATAAAAACCGTTATCAATTGGATAAATGATGATTAAATACATGCATTTACTCATAAGAGTCATTACCACGTAAATGTGCTTTGAATAATGTGTATACCATCTTAAATTTGCTGCAATTCATCATTGTTCCACCCACTTACCAAAAATTACCTCAGATTATTATCCTAAATCCCTTGAATATCTTTCATTTTCGGTATTCAAAGTTTAAAACATGATACTGGTGCAGTCGAATAGGTAGTTCAAACTTTGAATACCGATAATAATAATTGTTATTGCTTTCAGCTGGGGCAAAGATGGTCATTTCCAGGTCATAATAGTCAAATTGTGTAAAATCGCAGTAACCATTAATATGCAAGTCAAATAATTTATCGCAATAATTGTTTCTTGCCATTTTTTTTGTAAATGGCGATTTACTAAAACATGTAAATTTAAATGAATAAGACCACGCCCTTAATTTTAGCTATTACATGTAGTATGTAACGGCGATATGATTATCCCTCATTAATCCCAAAGTAAATAGGATCATTAACTTGAATAATACTGGAAGAAGAACTTATATACAATAGATAATGCATTCCAACAAACAATTTGCGAACACCAAATATCTTTCAATCGTTTCCTTAATTTGTGCGTTATTTCAATCACTCGGGAAATCACCATTCGAACCATACCATGTAGAATCATAGTTATTACGATCATCTGCGTTACCCAAGCGATAAGTTACATTGATATTCAGCCAATCAACATTAGCAACTTTTAACCTTACAGTCACTAGTTTCATAATACGTAGTTCATTTGCTAGCCTAGAGGGAATGTGGCGAAACGACGTGAGGTCGCGTGTTACAGGCCACGAATATTGCAATATATCGGCACCTTTTCTGTGCTGGCACTGCATTTTCTCTGTGTAAAAATATAGGCAATATCTGGCACCTCAGATGAAAAGGCATTAAACCAATCTGACCTCTAAATGCTGTTTATATGGTTACTTTCACCAAATTACGTTAACAACAGACTACTTGCAGTTTTGTTGTGCCATCGGCACCCTCTCTGTGCGTTGAAGATGACTGGCACGGGAACCCGGTCTGTGCTCATTATAATCAAAGCACGGAGAGGGTGCTAGAACAGAGAGGGTTATTTGATGAAAGTAACCATATAAAAAACATTAAGATGCCAGGTTTATTCAATACCTTTCCATCTGAGCGGCGAGATATTACTTATGTTGACGAAAAATCGCATTTAAGTGTCAAAAACAGGACTCAGTATTCAGGGTCAACATTCCATCTTAGTATGAACTTGTACTGACTGATTTAACAAATGGAAAAAACATGGAGACAGTGGTGAATCGTTGCGTTGTTCCGTCTGTTAATGTGTTTTAAGCACAACTCCGTATTTTTGGCAAAAAAAATGCTTTTCTTACCTCTGCTGTCGACTGGTGTCCTCAAAAACATTGTTTTGCACAGAGAAAGTCAAGTGCCAGCGCAGAGAGGATGCCTATACAGCCTTTAGCACAGAGAGCATGTGCCGATACGGGTGTACACCGTGTTTCAGAGAAAGTCAAAAGTGATATGTTAATTGTTACTATGATTTTACACAATTTGACTATTCTACATCGAAATGACCTTTATCTTTGCCCCAGCTGAAAGTGATAAAAATAATTATTATCAGTATTCAAAGTTTGAACTTCCTATTGGACTGCATCAGCATGAAGTTTTAAACTTTGAATACCGATAATAAAAGATATTCACTAGATTTAGGATAATAACATTTTATAACTCAATTATGCCAAATATGACCTTGACATGACATGACCTTGACCTTCAATCATGGTGACCTGAATAAGTGATCCTACAAGTGGCAGTATTTGAATTGGGTATCCAATAAAACAGTTTCGCACCTTTAGTTCTTAAATTTAAAGTACTACATGGATTTAGAAATAAAATGACTGCAATTAATATTTTAAAAGTGGGTTGGGTATTTTTATTACACTAAAACATTAATTCAAACTCTAAATATTCTTCTTAACTTCCTCTAATTCTAATGAAATTTATCTATTGTTGACTATCATGTACAAATACATGTGTTTAGTCAATAATTGTACCATTTATGACATCCAATACCAAGTAAACACCCATTTTTGAACTTTTTTGACAATTTGACCTTGACTTGACCTTAACCTTCAATCATCGTGACCTGAATAAATGACCCTAGCATTGACAGTATTTGAATTGTATATTCAATAAAACAGTTTTGCCACTTAAATACTTATAATTAAAGTACTCCATGGAATTAGTAATAAAATGACTGCAATTAATATTTTTAAAGTGGGTGGGGTAATTTTTATTACACTTTAAACATTAATTCAAACTCTAGATATTCTTCTACTAATGTATATCTAATGTACTTTATCTAGTGTTGACTATCATGTACAAATAAATATGTTTATTCAACAATTTTACAATTTATGACATCCAACACCAAGTAAACACCCATTTTTGTACTTTTTTTTATCAATTTGACCTTGAAATGACCTTGACCTTAAATCATGATGACCTGGATAAATGCCCCTTAGTATTGGCAGTATTAGAACTTTATATTCAACCAAACAGTTAGGCACTTTGATACTAATATTTCAAGTACTACAGGGGATTAGGAATAAAATAAATGCAATAAATGTTTTAAAAGTGTGTGGGGTAATTTCTATTACGCTAAAGAAACGTCTTCAAATTCAAAAATATTCTTCTGAATCGGTATATTTCTATTGAGCTTGATCTAGTGTTAACACCCATTCACAAATTCATGTGTTTTAGCACCATTTGTACATTTTATGACATTTGATTCCTAGTACACACCTATTTTTGGGTACTTTTTTGACAAATTGACCTTGAAATGACCTTGACCTTGACATTTTTGGACTTAAAATTGGAATTGAAATTTGGCATTCAGTCATAATGCATCAAATTCAAGTAACCATTTTACTATTATATGTAAGTGTAGAGTATTAGTAAAGTTTAAGTAAACTTAGGCATGCTTCCTAATTGTAAAGTCCATTTGACCTTGACCTTGAAATTTTCAAACTTTCCACCAAGGGCCGGCAACTTTTACCCATAGTTCAGTAACACTCAATGTCTCTGGAACATTTTGGTATATGACACAGCCTGTTACTATTTTTTGCAAACTTTTTTCAGTTTTGTCATTTTGCTGCTCTACTATAATATTAATTGTCACAGTAAGGCCATACCAAACCATTTCTTCGTTTAGCGTCCGAGGACAGATAGGTTTGAGCATCTCGGGAAGAAAAATAACCAACAAACATTGTAACCTTTTATATCTTCAAAATCCATTGAGATATGGCTTTCATACTTATCATATCAAGAGGTCACTCTACTCCTACACAGCAGTAGGTTTCACACAAACAATTTTTCAGTTTGAACGATATATTTGTTAGCCGTATAATAATGAGCAAATAAGTCGTTATGTCTTTTTACGAGTGTTTTGTTCTTGTCTCAGGATAGCTAGATAGGTTTTCGACGCTAAACGAAGAAACAATTTGGTATGTCCTAACTCTGAATTCAATGGGGGACAAGCCTTTTTAGCCACCTATTCAATTTGGCACATCTACATCTGGCTAATGGGGTTGGTAAACATGCCCTGTTAAATCAGTCCTAGCTCTAAGAGCAAACGTTAGGGCCTCATGTACAGATATTCTGGGTTCGTGTAATGACAAATAATACATTAGTAGGTACACAGCCAATGTAAAACTTCATGGCATTTTGTGGTACCGGGGTACATGACACTACTTCAGTTATTCATGGCCATGGAATACATGTTACCTCATAAATACTTAACCATGTACTGCGAAGCCATGGTTCCATGGAGTATCTGTAAAGAAGGGTCATTCTTGGCCCTAAAAATACAACCATTCCTTGTGGGGTACCGACCTCTAGTAAACAACTTCATCTACATATACTTTTAAACACAAATACAATCATTAGGAAGAGCAATGCTAGTGCTAAATGCTGTTTTAAAGTATGCGCGATACAAACATGTATTACAAAACATAACAACATAATTAAGCAAATATTGAACTAATATTGATATACATTCACATTCACTATACAACACAATATTATGTTTTATCTCATCGATTTGTGCAATGAATATTTGGTGTTAACATGCATGCGACCTGTTAACATCGATTATTAATATTATGAATATTGTTAGCAATCTTTTATTGACTTTGCTGAATCATATGCTATTTACTCGCTTATGGGCTTAAGTGAAGTTTAAACCACATGTGGGGCCTTATATCCACAGTTACTATTTAAAATATGGTATAGCTTATATACCAACATTCAACATAGTTATATATTTCTGTAACAGATACTTTGATTAAATCTATAAGTAAATATAAATATTTTATTATCCTTTCTCTACATATGAATTTAATTCATTTATTTTCAAAATAGATTTAACCCTTTATTTGGCCTCAATTCACTAAAAGTAATCAAATATTAGTTATTTACTGTATATTTATATTACTTTATTATGATTTACGATTGGTATAAAATATATCTTGTATTTGAGTATTGAATCAATGTACTGAATTATTTTCTATTGTGTCTTATATTAAGTATTGTGTTTAGTTTGTACCCCTAATGGGGTCTCATTTTCACATTGGAACTAATATCAAAGTATCAATATGGTAAATTTTCATATACAACAAAATATAAATCACTTTTACAAATCATTTGTTGCACATTTTAGAGACATTTATATGTCTTACAGATTGCATCGTGAACATATTAAATTCATCCACTTTTTCATAATTGAAAAATGTCCTTTTAAGGGCCTCAATCAATAAATTAGTTGTATTTTAAATGAATTAAATTATATCATAAGCATCACTGGGTCAACTGGGCTGCATTTCATTGTTGTCTTGTTCAACTTTTCATATACTGAAACTAAGTATACAAACATGTTTTTAGTTCTATGAAAATTTTCAAAAATACCCCTTTCGGGCCTCATATTTGCAATAAAACATGTATAATAGTGGAATTTATAATACAATATATCATACATGTACTTGATTTAGACATTCCAATTCAAATTTTGGTGATTTTTATATTGTTTAAAAAATTTCAGTGTTTTCATATTTTTAGTGTGCAGAGCAATTAAATTTGCTGGACCCTAATTGGGGCCTCATATATGCGAAGTAAGGGGCTGAACAGCTTGTCTCTTTCACTTTTCTGGAAGCCAATATATTAATTGTTATTTTGTGGAAGTTTGGTGCTTTATACACCTTGTGAACAAAATGACCATTTTTTGGTTCTTACAACCCTGAGTAATATGCATAATTATATACTAAGGTTGTTAACATCTTCTCATTGACTCTATCAATGTTGATTTCTTGAATTTCTTTGGCCTAAGAAGAATTAAGGATGTGATCAATCCTTATAAATAAGCTGCTGTTGGTAAAGTGTATGACAATTTGTGATGTGATAAGAGAAAATATTCAAAATGTTATTTGTAATCTTTTCAGGACAGGCTTATAATGCTTGTTGGATTATCGACATCCATGCACCAACTAGACCAGTGAAAAGGATATCCAGGTATTCAAATACACTTAATAATTTGTCATTGTATTAACTAACCCTTTACTCCATGAAGACACATTTTCTTGCATCCCATGTTCCATGCAGGAGCATATTTATACATGCTGATTACATCAATCACATACTGTGTGTATGGTTTCTAATTATGTACAGTCCAACCTGCCTTAACGGTCACCTTTAATCGGCGGTTACCTGGTGTAAACGGTCAGTTTCTGACGCCCCCAACGAAATTTGTTCTATTTTACACGTTGATTTAGCGGTCACCTGCTGTCCGCGGTCAGCGGTCACCAAAAGTGCTTCCCAAATACTCAATATGGCCCCTATTAGGCGGCCAGGCGCCGGTCTGGCGACCAGGCGCCGATCCGGCGGCCATCTATATAGCTTGAATCATCCTCGGTAATTTCAAACCCGTGTCAAAGAAAACAATCATCAGTTTACACGTGACCGCGAACGAGAACGAGAATGGCTTCGATACACGCTGTAGCCAATCAGAGTTGTTTATTCAAAGTGCGATGATGCGATGTTTACATACCGCCGCTAATCCGATAATTGCTCTACTTACTGGTTCCGCGCGTCACACGCTGTGTGTATACAACGATACATCCGGGTTCTTAAAGGGAACCAGTGCGCTTTTACCCAGCTTCTATGTCAATTATGCATTGTTTACCGCACAGCGAAATATACGACTGGGAATCTGTAAACTGTAAACAACGGTGTTGTGAATTTTGTGACCATTAACGCTCAAAGAGCAATAAAACAAACGATTAGCACCTCTGATGGGTATATTTCATTAAAGTCGATCGACACAATTAAGGCTATAGATCTGTACCAATTAAGAGGTATTTACGTGTAATTACCGTATTACGAGAAAATTGTTGTGTTTATCATCGCTCCTTTCAATTTAGTTTTGACGGTTTGCACGCTTTAGACAATTGTTTTTTATTGCTCAAAGTTTGTCATACGAGCAATTATGCGTTCAGAAGTGTGTTTTATTTTATTCTCTTCAAATATTTCTGACTGTCAACATCTATCAATCATGCCTTCTGCATGACGTCGTTTAGCGTCAATAAAATGTCAAAGACAACCAAGCAGATTTCATCGTTTTTTAGCGGTGTTACTAATCCAGAGAGGTAAGTGTCTGCTTATTCAGGGCAGACAGGGCAGGGCAGATAGGCCAGTGCAACCCTTTACAACAAGAGGCATACTTTAAATTACCATTTATGTATAACAACCCATTATGATATACCAGGTCCTGTCTCATTAAACAAGAGGGCCTGAAAGGCCCTAGGTCGCTCACCTGTTGCACAATGGTCTAGGTATCAGTACAACCTACATTCTGACCATATTTCATGAAGATTGGATCAAAATAGTGACCCCTGGAGTGAACACAATGAATTTCTAAGCATTTGACCTAGTAACCTAGTTTTCGACCCAACATGACCCAGTTTTGCACTTGGCCTAGATTTCATAGAGAACAACATTCTGACCAAGTTTCATGAAGATTGGATCAAAATTATGACCTCTGGTGTGAACACTAGGTTTTTCTAAGATTTGACCTAGTGACCTAGTTTTTCACCCCACATGACCCAGTTTAAAACTTGGCCTAGATTTCATAGAGAACAACATTCTGATTAAGTTTCATAATTATTGGATCAAAACCACGACCTCTGGAGTGAACACAAGGTTTTTCTAAATTTTGACATAGTGACCTAGTTTTTGACCCCACGTGACCCAGTTTTGAACTTGGCCTAGATTCCATAGAGAACAACATTCTGACCAAGTTCCATGAAAGTACAATCAAAATCGCGACCTCTGGTGTGAACATTAGGTTTTTCTTAGATTTGACCTTGTGACCTAGTTTTTGACCCCACATGACCCAGTTTCGAACTTGGTCTAGATTTCATGGAGAACAACATTCTGACCAAGTTTTATGAAGATTAGACTAAAACAGTGACCTCTAGAGTGTACACAAGGTTTTTCTAAGATTTGACCTAGTGACCTAGTTTTTGACCCGGCATGACCCAGCTTTAAACTTGGCCTAGATTTCATAGAGAACAACATTCTGACCAAGTTTCATGAAGATTGGATCAAATTGGTGACCTCACTTTCACACCATTGACTTCATCTTTAATAAATTTTGCTACGATAATCATATAAAGTTAAATGCTCTGCTATGTACAGCTTTACCCCTGTTTATTAATTGTGATTTATATATCTGCTTGATGTACAAGAATGATGGAAAAAATAAGGTAATTAAATTTCGGAAATGAAATCAAGTTTTGTTGTTTAACAACAATACAGTGTATATCATGACAGAAATATCTGAAAACCTGCTTGTGTGTAGTATCACAGTTGTGGATATACACACAAGTAAGTCCTCATGGAGGCTACAAAAATGTGCATCCTTGACCAATATGGGACCTTCATATGTGTGTCTTAAAGATGTATAAATCAGTAGATATGCAACGCTTGACACTGTTAGTAGAGGTGAAATCAGCTGTCGTCCATGACGGTTAATGTGATTTTTTACTTCAAAACTTGGGCAACAGTTTCGGTAACCATAGAAACTTCAACATGAGAAATCTTTAACCAATGGAGATAAAGACCTTATTTAAACTGCAATGGTTTGCATTTGAAAATATCTTTCAATAGATATGCAACACTTGACACTTTTAGAAGAGGTGAAAATATCTGTCTTCCATGATGTTTATGTCATTTTTGACTACTCAAATGCGGTTACCATAGAAACTTCAACATGAGATAACTCTTTAACCAATGGAGATGAAGACCTCATTTAGGCTGCAATGGTTTGCATTTGAAAATATCTTTCAATAAATATACAACACTTGACACTTTTAGTAGAGATGAAATTATATGTCATCCATGACAGTTAAGGTCATTTTTGACTCCACAGTTGCGGTAACCATAGAAACTTCAACATTAGATTATTTTTGACCTGTTAGAGATAACAACATCATTTTAGTCGCAATGTTTTGCATTTGGTAATACCTTTTCAGTGATATGCAACATTTGATAGATGTAGTAATAAGGAAATTATCTGTCACCCATGACGGTTAAGGTCATTTTTTACTTAACCATAGCGGTAACCATAGAAACTTCAACATGGGATAACTCTTTAACAAATAGAGATAAATACTTCATTTAAGATGCAATGGTTTGCATTTGAACGTATCTTTCAAAAGATATGCAACACTTAACACTTTTAGTAGAAATGAAATTATCTGCCATCCATGACGGTTAAGGTCATTTTTGACTTAACCATTGGGGTAACCATAGAAACTTTAACATGGAATCACATTTTAACCAATAGAGATAAAGATCGCATTCAAGCCGCAACGGTTTGCACTTGAGAATATCTTTCTATTGACATGCAACACATGGTAGATGTGGTACAAATAAAAATATATCACATCCATGGCAGTTAAGACCACTTCTGACTTCACCTTTGCGGTAACCATAGAAACTTCAACTGAAATGAGATATTTCCTTAACTGTACGGGATAAAGACCCCATTTAAACTGCATTGGTTTGCATTTGAATACATATAATATGTTACAGTTCAATTGAAAGAAAAAAATTACCTGTCCTTGCTAGTAGTAGAGCTTCTCAAATACAAATTATATAGAGGATATTTGTATTTTTCCGTGTATGATCGGCTGATAATTCACCAAGTGAGCAGCTGATGTAATATTTTCACGAGTGGCGTTGCCACGAGTGAAAATATAAGTCAGGTGCTCACAAGTGAATTATCAAACGATCATACACGGTAAAATACTAATATTCTATTTATTTCATGCTTCAAATAGCTTAAATGATGGAAATACTCCACTATATACCTCAAATGTTTTGAGTGACGGTTTTTTCCCCCCCATGCACGTGTCGAGGTTCAAGCAAGTAGTTCTTCTGCAATGCCTTCAATTTCATCTATTTGTTTTACATTTATGTACATATTATGTTCCATTATTTGTTAAAGATTAAGAGAACAAGTGAAAATGCTTATTATTTCATTTTTGGTGGCGGGTAAATTTGTTTTAAAGAAAGTAGTCCGTTTGCGTGAAATTATGAACTGTGAAATTATCGGGGAATAATCCACCATTATCACGCCGAAAACCACCGATAAGTATGAAATATATACATATATATTTTTCTGATGAGGTTAACAAGTATTGTCAGATATCAGAACTATCCAGGGTGCTCCCAGGGTGATAGCACCATTTGAGGCCAACATGGAAGATTGGGAAATCAAATGTGTAGCCTTGTTAAATACTGTAAAATCATTTAATTTCACTGGGATGAAATTTCTGAGGGATGAAATTTTGTGGGTTTTTTTGTAAACAAGAGGGTCCAAAGGGACCTAGGTCGCTCACCTGTTGAATATTTGTCTAACAACTTGCATCCTGACAAAGTTTCATGAAGATTGGATCAAAATGGCGACCTCTGGAGTGAACACAAGCTATTTCTAAGAGTTGACCTAGTGACCTAGTTTTTGACCCCACATGACCCAATTTCGAATGTGGCCTAGATTTTATGGAGAGCAACATTTTGATGAAGTTTCATGATGATTGGATCAAAACAGTTATCTCTGGAGTGAACACAAGTTATTTCTAAGATTTGACCAAGTGACCTATTTTGAACCCACATGACCCAATTTCGAACTTAGCCTAGACTTCATGGAGAACAACATTCTGACCAAGTTTCATGAAGATTGGATCAAAACGGTGACCTCTGGAGTTAACACAAGCTTTTTCTATGAGTTGACAGGCGAGCTAAAAAGACCATTTCGATGGTACCTTAATTTGGGGATTTTACATTAAGGGTCAAAATTGTAGTTTCTTTGGATTTAATTTGTGGTTAAAATTGAACCTCGAAATACACAAAATTATACCCCCATGAAAGTTAATGATTTTACAGTAAAGTCTTTATTACTTACTTATTACTTACTTACTACCATACTGGAAGAAAGTATCTACAATAGTTCAGCAGTTACCAACCTCATTTTAATGCTGCTGTATCGATTAAGCTATTCATATCTGATTTCTTAGGTGTATGGTGCAGGATTTTCTGAGTATAATTCCCCATACCACACTACTCAACTGCACAACAAATTTCAAAATCTAATCTATTTTCACTTGGTCTTTTCAGAAAGTGAATTTGTGCCTTTTAAAGGAGGCATTTCTATGGAAATTGAGAATACGCTGTTTGTGTGTAAAAATCAATTTCTGTTTTCTAGTATGATACAAGCTGTATCATACTCGTTTGATTCCGATCATTTATCAGATCGGTTGACAATTATTATCACTAGGAAAGGAAAGAAGAAATTATGTTACACATCTGACTGTATTCAATTATTCCACTTAACTATGCCACAAGCCAGTATCTCGGTGGGGGATCCAACATATCGATACCAAAATGGGTTACGCATAATTTTATATGTCGAACTTCCTGGTCTACATATGTTGTACACATTTCGACGAAAAAAATGTAAGATTCTTATTTGTTATTGGTTTATGTTAAAATCAAATTGTTTTGCCCAAATATCTCAATGCAGTGCCACCCTTTATACATTTCCAAACATGTACGTGTATTTATCTTATCTGTACGTGTAGCAATAACGGAGAAAAACTGATTCTCCGTCAGGCGGTGTGGCTGAAAATTCGCCGCAGTTTGATCACCACGAGAAACTCTTTTGTATTTTCACCTCATTTGTTTGCTTATTGTTACAGAAATATAACATAACTTTCATTACACACATGTTTAAAATTTAACAGCGATTTGATGGCTATAAAAATATTTATTGTAAAAAAACAGCATGCTCTACATATGTTGTACGTGTTTTCCATATGTTGGATTGAAAATGTTTAATTTGCCGATTTTATGTTGAGTTTAAATGGATTACCTGGAAAAAACTGAATTTCGAAACTGAAATATGTTTAAGTTATCATGCCACCATCGATGAGTGGTATATTGCTTTTCTGGTGACTGTCCGTTTGTCTGTCTGCCTGTCGTTAGACCAAATGCTTTCCGTTCAATAACTCCAGAACACTTTGCCCTATGATCCTTAAACTTTGCATGGAGGTTGATCGGAAACAGTCGATGACTCCTAGATATTTTGAGGTCAGCAGGTCAAAGGTCATGGTCACTGTGACCTTAACCATATTTAGACCAAATGCTTCCGTTCAAAACCGAAGAACGCTTTGCCCTTGTATCGTCAAACTGCACACGGAGGTTAGTCAGTAGCAGTAAATGAGGTCAGGGTTTGCAGAAATCATTTTATTAATAGTACTTGTATGTTTGAGCGTCGATGAATTCTTGTTGAAATAGGTCGAAGAATCAAGATTACATATAACTGTTGTTGTTTTTTAAAAAGATGAAGAACACTTGGTATCTACACATCCGTGTGGTGTTAATAAGGTCAAAATTCAAATCGCATACCTCGTTTTTATCACTGATTATCTTTTGTAAAAAACTTCCTGACTGACACTGTATCGACCAACGCCAGGTTATCTTAAACAGCGTCAATCATAATCAGATTATTATACAAATACTTAAATTTCAATGCATTTCAGTAGATTCACCAAATCGGACTATCACAATTACCTGTCTTTTTAAGAACTTATTTTTCATTTTTACTGCGAACACCTCCTGATATGTAGTGTTACCTTAATTGGCTCAAAGTTCAGAATAAAGTCATTCAAACGTATCAGTCAGTGTATCGCACTAATGCATTGACCTTGAATTTGAGTTAAAACAATGAGTTACCCAACGGCAATCAACATTTTTATTCTTGGAAAAAATGTGAAAAAAAATCAGATTTTTACATAGAAAATAACACCAACATGTAGCCGATTGTCTAATTAAGAAAATTAGTATCAACATGATATGCTTCAGTTTTATAATTGGGAATGCAAACTGTCCATTTTTCATACGAAAGTGTTCTAGAACACTCTATGAAACTATAAGAATCGTATATTTTTCGACGATTGAATCAAAGTACACTGAACCCATCCAAAGTTTTAATTTGCAATTAAGGTAGTCTAGTATCATACTTAAAACGCAAGTAATTATCATGACATTGAATGACTGTTAGAATATAGCTCTATACACTTTAAGTTTGATGATAGGACTGCTCGAACTCTTCATTCCTATATTTCAGGCCACCGATTACTGAACATGTTTGCCTAATTAGTGTATTCGTAAGTGTGTAGTTTTAACTAAAAAGGAACGGCATACATATACATAACAGGTCTAGTCTGCAATTAGCAAACATTTTGATTAGTTAGATATGCAGACATTTGCTGAAATGAAAATACATTTGCTGAAATGAAAATACATGTAAGTGCGTAAATGAGTTGGTATAACGAATACGAAATGATATGAAGATAACTTAAACAGATTTGAGTTTGTGTTTTTCCAGGAAATATATTTAAACTCAATATAAAAGCGACAAATTAAACATTTTCAATCCAACATATGGAAAACACGCACAACATATGCAGAGCATGCTGTTTTTTAACAGTAAATACTTTTCTAGCCAACAAATCGCCGTTAAATTTGAAACATGTGTGTAATGAAAGGTATGTTATATTTCTATAACAAAAATCAAACAACTGAAGTGAAAATATAAAAGATTGTCTTGTGTTGGTCAAACTGTCGCGAATTTTCAGTCACACCTCCTGACGGAGAATCAGTTTTTCTTAGTCATTGCTACACGTACAGATAAAATAACTACATGTACATGTTTGGAAATGTATAAAGGGTGGCACTGCATTGAGATATTTGGGCAAAACAATTTGATTGTAACATAAATCGATAACAATTAAGGCTCTCGTATTTTTTTCGTCAAAATGTGCACAACATATGTAGACCAGGAAGTTCGACATATGAAATTATGCGTAACCCATTTTGGTATCGATATGTTGGATCCCCCACCGTGAGTATTCAATTTTGAAAGTAGAGAACATTCTTAATGTTTAATAACATGGATTTGCAAACATGTTTCTATGATGAGTCTTCTAACATGCTGGATAGAAGAACATTCTCAATGTTTAATAACATGGATTTGCCCACATGTTTCTAGGATTTGCACACATGTTTCTAGGATTAGCACACATGTTTCTAGGATTTGCACACATGTTTCTATATTCTACTAGCATGTAGTGTGTTGGGTAGTACATTGATATAATACCAGTACAGAGATCCTCTTGTCTTATTTTTGAAAGGTTGGGTCGTCTAAGCTTTTCTCTACTTGTTTAGGATGATCAACATCTTTTTGTAATATTTTCATGAAAGGGTATATTCCGTTTATGACCAGTAATTAATTCTGGATTGCAGATTTACAAACCAAGCATTTTAAGCACTTATAAATACGCATCAGCAGCAAAATTTTGCACTCATGACAAATACAGTATCTAGCAACCAGACAGACGATGAGAGAGGCCATCAATGAATTTATGAAGCAACAGTTCACAAAAACCTGATTAAATGGAAATATTTCTAGGCAAGCTCATTTATGACATAAAAACATGAATAAATTGATGTACCATAACTGACAAATTGTCCCATGACTCCCCAGTCTTCACTTAACTGATAAGGGAAAGTGAGAGGTCTCTCGTTCTATATTGTTTCTAGGATGATGGAAATCCCTTGTGGTCAAGCTTACAGAGAAATTATTGATGAAGCACATTCATAGCACTAAAGATGCTTCATTACACACCCTTATATCGATGGCTTAGAATGAGAAGGTCGTAACTACCAAATCGATATTTTGAGAAAACACGGAAAAACTGTCTGACATTTACTCTTTACTTATGGTAAAACAAACTTGGAAGGTATGAAATCTTGAAAGGAGACCTGTAATTGAAGGGCTTCTTGATAGCATTAAAAAACTGATAATTGGCCGTTACCCAAACTGTTAAAAACCAAAATTTGTAACTCTACACTTATGTATCAGGGTACTGTTTTATCAACGTACTTACGGGAATCGTTAAAACTAACGTTCAAATTTTAATTCTGTATAATTCTTAAACAACTGCAAATTGGAGGCATTCATTGTTTGTAGGGTTTCGTTAAGTGAATCTTGATAAGTATTTCAGCTCCATTTATCACATTTTATAGTTGTAAAAGTATTATAAAACATTAAAAATTGGCAATAAGTTTAAGATTTCCGTAAATGCTTTGATAAAACAGTACCCAGGCGTATTTTTAGTTTTGGAAATGGCTGAGTAGTTACGATTGGCATGTAGTTTCCATAAACAAGTAGACAGTATAAGATTAAATAATTATTTACAGAACAGTATTCATGGTGCCAAACAAGCGCTATGATCAATAAATCAATCATTCCGACAGGCAAATAATTTAAAGAAATAATCAATCATACTATTCAGAATACATTCTATTCAACACATCTTCATTAATATTTTATTCTCTTATTGTTTACAATTTAATAAATTCTGCAAAAAAAATCTTTAGCGTCTGATAACAAAACGATTTTAATGATCAATTTGACATTTCAACCTTGTGCAAATTAAGAAATTAATTACAAAATCGAGAAAAGTTGTCCACTACAATACAGCTAAATATTAATTAATTAACTATTTACTATCATCAACTTCGAGGCTAGTGAGCATGAAATCATTTCAAGCCTAGTTTAAAACTGCATTTAAGAAGCGGTGTGTGGTAAATGAAACTTGAAAAAGTGATATAAAGTTAATATGAGGGACGTTTCAAAAGTTCCAGGAAGAAGACTTTGAAGTGCCATTTTGTATGACGCCTCCTCAAGCATTCGATTCATGGTGCAATAGGTATCATGAATTGTTCTTTTTAAATGCAAAGTTTGAAGTAATTTGAACAAATGAACAACAGTTTAGAGCACTTTTCCTGAAACTTTTGAAACGCCCCTCCTATATTAGAATGACAAATATTCCAAACACATGCCTCGACAAATAAAGACAAAAGTTGTTCATATTATAAGTGAATTTATATCTGGCAAAATTGAAAACTTGGCATGATTTTCAATAGCTGATTTTATTTGTATAATACATTTTACTTTGGCACGCTTCCTGCATATTTAGCAACATTGATATACACAGTGGACCATATGGGTTAAAATATGCAGTTAAACAACCATTACGCTGATGAAATCATGACGTGGGCACAGAAATGATGACAGAGAAAAACAATGATTCTTATTTAACAGGAGCGCTGCCTACAAGTGCTGGATATGCTCAACATTCTCGTTCTTGATAGTAACCTTATTCTAAGTGCAACAAGGGCAGATAAGGGTTATCAGCCTTGTCAATATGGACTCTCCTTGTGATTGTGAATAACGATGTCGAGTTTCAAGTGAATACCTTTGATAGTATTTGACAAAATGACTCAGCGGCCTATTATTCTAAGAGTAACAAGAGCAGATAAGGGTTATCAGCCTTGTCAATATGGACTCCCCTTGTGATTGTGAATAACTATGTTGAGTTTCAAGTGAATACCTTTGATAGTATTTGACAAAATGACTCAGCGGCCTATTATTCTAAGTGCAACAAGGGCAGATAAGGGTTATCAGCCTTGTCAATATGAACTCTCCTTGTGATTGTGAATAACTATGTTGAGTTTCAAGTGAATACCTTTGATAGTATTTGACAACATGATTCTGAGAATAAACTTAAAACCAATGCACACACAGATGAACAGGGGTCGCTCACAACAATAGCTTCACTTTTTTCGTGGAAGTCTCGTAAAATTGTTATGTTATGCTTAATTGCTTGATTGTAATTCAGGAAGTTTGTTAGTAGTGTCACCTTCAACAGGAAGCTTTGAAACAGAGAGCAGTACTTTCCTCCTACAGGCACAGTGCTAAAACCAGGAACATGATTGGGTTCAAATCCAAGTGGAGGCACAAATATGCATGTCATATTTGGCAGAAAACTGGCTGGCAAAGAAAGGATACATATGTGTACCTACACCCCAGTTTCAACCTGGGTCACTAGATTAGACAGCAAGCACACTAGCCACTGAGCTACGAAGGCATGCAGAACTAGTTAAACATACCTTTTGTATACATATTGATATATATGACCAAAACATCATAAACAGACCCAGGACCTGATTTCTCTTGAATATAGATATATCATCCTCTATCAAATCAGAAAGAAAGTAGCAATTATTTGACCAGTGCTATAACTCATATTTGATTGCCCCAGGAACTGTTACTGAACAGACATTCATGTCCAAAGCTTCAATTACAAGTTACCATCAATGCATATGGCCTTGTAGACCAATGGACATTCATTTCAATTGTTGACCAATATATATTATTATTAATGCCAACTGCCATGTTTACAAATGGACACCATGTCCAATACATGGCTGGCCTCATTGACCAACAGATATTCATGCCAACAGCCTTGTTGAGCAATGTTGATATTCAAACTCAAGGTTAGTTTACCCTCATACATTCACATGCATGGATCATTGACTAGTGAAAATTCATGACATGATATGACCAGGCCCCGATCTCCCAAAACATCTCAAGTAGAAAACTCATCTCAAATTGAGATTTTGCCATAATCAGAGTCTGAATTTCTAATAAATCTCAAGTTAAAACTCATTTTAAACCACTGGAATAAACAAAGAATAGCATTTGCTGTGTTTGAAGCTAATATTTAGTCTATCCACTCCTGGAAATCATCCAAACGTAAATGGCAATATTTGAGATGAGATTTATCTCAAAATTGAGATGTTTGGGGAGATCGGGGCCTGCTGTGCTACTTTAGAATTGAACATTCATGAACCATGCTCAGGTTACCAATGGACATTAAATTTTGGCCCAGGACCAGTATTCGACTGATCCAGTTACTATGTACTATCATTAACCTGGGTAACTCAGTTGGCAGAACACCTGAATTGCAAGCGTGAGGTCGTGATGTTTCCCCCACTCATAATTAAAATGCCAATCACAAATATTCATTCTGAATCCATAAATGGCATACTTACTAATTTAAAATAATATACATTTTTATTTGTTTTACGAGCTGAGATTTGATGTTCTCACAATAAAAGTATAATAGTAAATATCAACTGGAAACAAATGATTTACCCGCAGACACAATCTTCCAAATGAAAAATGACTTTCAGACAATAAAATCTAAAAGATGATCTGCTAAATTCTTCCTCCGTCTGTAAATTTCCAGTTCTGATTCACAAGTCAAATATAAATGGTATTGACTGGAACTGAGTATGTTCAGTTCTGTTATTCAAGACACATCAGAAGGTTTTACTAGACTAGGGATTCTATTTGTATACAGAAACATAAAACATAAGATATCGATAATTATCTTGAAACTGATACTAGATAGTTGGATGGAAATAAAGCTGCCATGGAAAACTGAAAGTAGGGGTTGATATACTGAGATGCCACAATGTGCATGCAAGGCTTTTTCTGTTCATTTGGGAAGGAGCCTTAGCCTCTAAATTTTGGGGAATATATTGGTGACTATTTCCTGTTTTCGGAAATAAAAATGTAGGAGTTGATACATTGAGATGTCACCATTGGCCATGTGCATGCAGTGTTGACATTGATAGAATTTTAACAAAACAAGTTAAATCTATGAGCCATACTGCAAGATTGAAAGAAGAAAATGCTTCACTTAAAGGGCCTGTCTCACAGATGGGACGATTTATTTTAAAAGTATACTTTTCTTACCAAATCAAGTATTTATACAATAGAACATTGTTGAATGTTGCTTTAGAAATATTTATTGCAAATAATCGATTTTAACCACTTTCAACATCGCTCACACCAGCGTGTTTTTCCTTTTAAACACATCGTAAGTTTTCCTTTCAGCATGATTTTTCAGTAATATTATTCACTAGATCAGTCTGCAACATAAACAAACTTCAGTCTAAACATCTATGAAGCATTTGCTTTGTTTTTAAATTCGTTTTCATCACATGCGAGTAAATTTCAGGCAATGTAAATAAGAGTTGTTTAAAATTCTATACTGTTTTAATTTGGAATAGAATTTTGGAGGTAACATACTTATATAATTACAAAATCCTGATGATTCGCAAGTTATATTTTATATCAGTGTGCTTGTTTATGTGATATACAGGCATGTATGCCAAAATATAGTAGATATTAAACAATTTTATTTGATTTTTGCTATACGCTGAAGCGTGACACAGTCCCTTTAAGGCCATAGAAAGAATATCAAATATACAAGAGGGCCCAAAGGGCCCTAGGTCACTCACCTGTTGCACATTTGTTTTACAACTTACATTCTGACCATATTTCATGAAGATTGGATCAAAACAGGGGTCTCTAGAGTGAGCACAAAGTTTTTCCAGTTTTGAACTTGGCCTAGATTGCATGGAGAACAACATTCTGACCAAGTCTCGTGAAGATTGGATCAAAATGGTTACCTGTGGAGTAAACACAAGGTTTTTCGAAGATTTGACTTAGTGACCTAGTTTTTGACCCCACATGACCCAGTTTCAATCTTGGTATAGATTTCAAAGAGAACAACATTCTGACCAAGTTTTATGAAGATTAGATCAAAACGGCGACCTCTGGAGTGAACAAAAGCTTTTTCTAAGAGTTGACCTAGTTTTTGACCCCACATGACCCAGTTTCAAACTTGGCCTAGATTTCACGGAGAATAACATTCTGAAGAAGTTTCTTGATGATTGGATCAAAACAGCGACCTCTGGAGTGAACACAAGCTTTTTATAAGATTTGACCTAGTGACCTAGTTTATGACTCCACATGACCTAATTTCAAAATTGGACTAGATTTCATGGAGAACAACATACTGACAAAGTTTCATGAAGAATGGATTAAAACGTTGACCTCTGGAGTGAACACAAGCTTTTTCTAAGAGTTGACTTAGTGACCTAGTCTTTTATCCGACATGACCCAGTTTCAATCTTGGCCTAGATATCATATAGAACAACATTCTGACCAAGTTTTATGAAGATATGATCAAATTGGTGACATCTAGTGCGAACACAAGTTTTTTCTTAGATTTGACCTAGTGTCCTAGTTTTTGACCCCACATGACCCAGTTCAAACTTGGCCTAGATTATATGGAGAACAACAGTCTGACCAAGTTTCATGAAGATTAAATCAAAACGGTGACCTCTAGACTGAACACAAGGTTTTTCTAAGATTTGACCTAGTGACCTAGTTTTTGACCCCACATAACCCAGTTTCGAACTATGCCTAGATTTCACAGAGAACATCATTCTGACCAAGTTTCATGAAGATTGGATCAAATTGGTGATATCTAGTGTGAACACAAGTTTTTTCTTAGATTTGACCTAGTGTCCTAGTTTTTGACCCCACATGGCCCAGTTTAAACTTGGCCTAGATTTCATGGAGAACAACATTCTGACCAAGTTTCATGAAGATTGGATTAAAACAGTGACCTCTTGGAGTGTACACAAGGTTTTTCTAAGATTTGACCAAGTGACCTAGTTTTTGACCCCACATAACCCAGTTCCGAAAAACAAATTCAGTTAGCATAAAAGTGCCCTTATTTTGCTGTTGGTCATTTGGTATGATCGAGTTGTTGGACATCATCTATTCCACCGGTTACCAATCAGCATAAGCGTAAAGCATGACGAGACAAAAATATGCATGTTATATTCATGAGTGCCTAGTTTTGCAATGTTGCACAATATACAAAATTAATTCTGAATCAATAATATTAAAATAAATACACCATCTATTGAATAAAATATTAGACATTCTAGGAAAACCAGTCAAACAAGTTACATAAATTAGTGCATAATGGCTAAATGCCATTAATTTTTTATACATCTACTTTAATTAACATTTTAATGAGCTTGAATTCTTGGTATTCAACTAGGTCATTGATTTAAGAACTTCCGTTTCTATTGATCAGTGTCTATTCTAGAAATGAGAAATTAGGGCGGATTTTCCCCCATCCTCTTTTCAAAAACTAGGGGGTTCAAAACCAAATACTATTTTACCACAAAGATGTTTAATTGTCTTACAATTGGCATGTATGATGTAATAACCAGTAGCTTTAGATCAGACTACAATATAAGTAAAGACTATAGTACAAATGCAGGCATCGGTCGGATTGGAAACAGGCTGTTTATTTATATTTGATTTTTTTGTAGAGGGTCCCGACTGTTTATCAATATTTAATAAGTTAGAAGAGGGGTCCAGTTGAATGCGATCCTTTCGTGGTCGCAGATTTGTTGAAAAAGTTGCTTCTACATCGTGTAGCAGCGTCTGTACGAATTTGACGCAATGGAGCGATTAAATGGGTCAACAAACGAATTTAATTACAATAACAGTAGTCTCCCTTGGTATTTAGACGAAATATTTTTATTTGAGTAATACACGAGTTACATCCCTTGAAAATTTTGTGTTTACGACGCGAACAGTGATTGAAATTAACTTGTCAATTTTGATCAAATTTTTGGATTTTAATGCGGGATTTCTGCGCGTATCGGCCGAAAATGTGCACGATCTTCGCAAAATATGCGTGAATCCCGCAATCGCCTGTCCTAGAATAGACACTGATTGATCGTCCCAAATCAACTAATTGACCAAAACTCTCCTAGTAATTATCTATAATAAGTTACATTGACCTTAAATCTTCAATCCAATCCAGCTGGAAAACAATTCTACCATTCATATTCATATCATCCATCAATGTTCCAAGTTTGGTTTCATACAAATTCGACTAAAATCCCAAGTTGTCAAATAGAATGCACCAGAAATTTGCAATTCCAAGTGCTTTCTATCTTCCAAGCTGGAAAACAATTCTACCAACTTTTGAATCATATTCATTCATGACAACATCAATGCACCAAGGATGGTCTCAAATAAATTCAACAAAACCCAAGTTATCTAATATAATGCACCAAAAGTTTGCAATTCCGAGTACTTTCTATTTACAAACTTTATCATTTACCATGAAAAACAACTTGTATACAATTAGACTGTTCCAAATTTAAACTTTTGACAACAAATTATTTCAATGGAAAATTTTATACAACTTTGGTGCACATGCAACATATTCGCATTTCCAATAGACATAAAGACAATGGTAGAAAATAGAATATTGCACTAGAATACCCAATTGAACGGTTTCGTTCTAGTTCTATAAAATTTGCTTCAAGATAAATGAAAAGCAATCATGATGCTATTCATTGATTACTACATGGTACCAAAATGTAATAATCACACCCTAGCAACATGTAATCACACCCAAGCAACATGTAATCACACCCAAGCAACATGTAATCACACCGTAGCAACATGTAATCACACCGTAGCAACATGTAATCAACATGTAATCACACCTAGCAACATTTAATCACACCCTAGCAACATGTAATCATATCCTAGCAACATGTAATCACACCCAAGCAACATGTAATCAACCCTAGCAACATGTAATCACACTGTAGCAACATGTAATCAACCCAAGCAAGCAACATGTAATCAACCCAAGCAAGCAACATGTAATCACACCCTAGAAACATGTAATCACACCCTAGAAACATGTAATCACACCCTAGCAACATGTAATCACACCCTAGCAACATGTAACCACACCCTAGAAACATGTAATCACACCCTAGCAACATGTAATCACACCCTAGCAACATGTAATCAACATGTAACCACACCCTAGCAACATGTAATCACATCCTAACAACATGTAATCACACCCTAACAACATGTAATCAACCCTAGCAACATGTAATCACACCCTAGCAACATATAATCACACCCTAGCAACATGTAATCACACCCTAGCAACATGTAATCACACCCTAGCAACATGTAATCACACCCTATCAACATGTAATCAATTGTTCATGTTACATTCCTCCACTGGTACTCGGGCAAAACATGCAACATGATTATAGACAGTTAGCTACCATTATATGATTGTCATTGATTATAGACAGTTAGCTACCATTATATGATTGTCATTGATTGTAGACAGTTAGCTACCATTATATGATTGTCATTGATTGTAGACAGTTAGCTACCATTATATGATTGTCATTGATTATAGACAGTTAGCTACCATCATATGATTGTCATTGATTGTAGACAGTTAGCTACCATCATATGATTGTCATTGATTATAGACAGTTAGGTACCATTATATGATTGTCATTGATTATAGACAGTTAGCTACCATTATATGATTGTCATTGATTATAGACAGTTAGCTACCATTATATGATTGTCATTGATTATAGACAGTTAGCTACCATTGTATGATTGTCATTGATTATAGACAGTTAGCTACCATTATATGATTGTCATTGATTATAGACAGTTAGCTACCATTATATGATTGTCATTGATTATAGACAGTTAGCTACCATTATATGATTGTCATTGATTATAGACAGTTAGCTACCATTACATGATTGTCATTGATTATAGACAGTTAGGTACCATTGTATGATTGTCATTGATTATAGACAGTTAGCTACCATTGTATGATTGTCATTGATTATAGACAGTTAGGTACCATTATATGATTGTCATTGATTATAGACAGTTAGCTACCATTATATGATTGTCATTGATTATAGACAGTTAGCTACCATTGTATGATTGTCATTGATTATAGACAGTTAGCTACCATTGTATGATTCTATTACGTCATACATTACTCTTGTGCTCATATGAGATGCGCGCCTAGCGTGACCATAAATATCAGTGCGCTTACGAAAACCGTCGAGTGCAGACGTGTTTTTCGATACTGTGGTGAGACCGCAGTTGACCGTGACCGTTTTATAAACTTTAGCGAAATTAGCGTACGCTTTAGAAAAATACGAACAACGTTGTTGTTCAAGTTGTTTAGAATAACGAGGTTATTCTGCTGTATTAATAAACAAACTGTTGTTTAAAATAAAAATAGAAACAATAAATTATTTGGCGAGGCCTTATTTATTCGCTGCGAGCCAGCCCACTTCCGTTTCCGTTCACAAACTGCACGCGGTGTATCAAATTGCCGAAATGGCTGAGTGTATGTTAAATAAGGACACGAACAATAAAGAAAATGTCGTTCCTTCAGTTTCTGTTACGGACAGTAAATCCGGGAAGTCTGTTTCTCGTAAAGATACGACGAAAAACGCCGGAAAAATAACAAATAAAGCAGGTTCGTCGAGGACGAAGGAAACCGTTACCCCACCCGCTCCTACGTCGGCGACGAGTGACAAAGGTAACATCAATACTGAAGTTTTGAAAATATTGCAAGAAATGAATTTAAACATAAATAAGCATGGCCAGGACCTGAAGACGTTGTCTGAGCGGGTTGACTCCCTGTACGAGGAGGATGAATATCCCTACGAGGGCGATGTCCAAGATAATTATGACACTGACCGTGGTGGGTCTGAGCACCATTCCATTGTCGAGGACGATGAGCAGGATGAACCTCCGTGTAAGAAAAGTAAAACGACATTTAAAGGCCTGTCTGATAAGTTTTTGTTGGCCGAGAAAGTCGACAATGAGGTGAACAATGATTTGGCCGATTTTGTGAACAATTCATTTAAGAATGGTGTTTCTGAAGACAGAATTCAGGAAATATGCAAGGATATTTATCGGCCTGAGAATTGTAGTTCTATGACTAAAACCAGAGTGAATTCTGGAATGTGGAGGTTATTGAAACCTCAGACTCAAACTGAAGACTCTAAAATGCAGGCGCTTCAGAACTGTATTGTAAAAGCCTCTGTTAATGTAGTGAAACTTCTTGATAAGGAGAGTGAAACTTTGGACTCCCAGATTTTTGATTGGGGCACAAATGCTTTGGCGTTACTTGGCCATAGCAATAAGCTGATTAATAACAAACGGAAGGAATCACACAAACATGACTTGGATCCCAAGTTCTTTCCTTTGACGTCGTCAAGTTTGCCATACACCAGTTTTCTGTATGGTGATGAATCTGACATTAATCGTAATGTCAAGGACATTCAAGATATGAGTCGCATTGGTAAAATTGGACGTTCCGTGAGAGGACGTGGATATCGTGGTGGACCATATAAAAGAGGTTCACGTGGTTGGAGACGTTCAGGTTTCAGAGGACGTCGGGGTTATAATGATGTTTCATCATACCCAAAAAACTTGAAGGAGGGGCAAAAGAAATAGATAAGGTTAGTACAAAATTTGAAGCCGGAAGGCTTAGCTTGTACGAGGAAAATTGGAGAAAATTAACTAAAGATGAAAATATTTTAGACATTGTGAAACATTGTCATATTCATTTTATAAATGATATAAA
Source organism: Spisula subtruncata (assembly GCA_963678985.1). NCBI lineage: Eukaryota > Metazoa > Mollusca > Bivalvia > Venerida > Mactridae > Spisula > Spisula subtruncata. The sequence continues at coordinate 15,375,509 of OY787662.1, read as the reverse complement.
TCCTGTTCAAACACATAGATGTTTTGAACAAAAATTCACAGCTCAAGAGCAAAGAATTGTAAATCAAGAAATAGAAAAATTGCTTAAAATGAGAGTTGTTGTTGAAGTAGAACATCATCCTAATGAGTTCATTTCTCCAATTTTCCTTGTACCAAAGAAAACACCTGGTGAATACAGAATGATTTTAAATCTGAAAAAATTGAATGAAAATTTACCATACTTCCATTTTAAAATGGACACTTTTGAATCTGTATTAAGACTAGTTACGCCAGGATGTTATAGGTCACAAACCACCAAATAGAGTTGTTCTTTAACTCAATGTAAAGTGACCTAGGTCAGCCAAAAAAAATGTCAACTTTTTGTCCATGGGGCCCTCTCAAAATCTTTTAATCAATAGAAATAGCATCCAGCTTGAAAAAAAAGAAAAAAAAGCAGGGGGTCATGTATCATATAAGAAAAATTTGGTTCGTCAAACGCGGTGAACAGATTTTCTCACATGTACGGATTTACTCACTGTCCGTTAGCCCCAACCTTACTTTCACTTTCATATTTAAGCCAGAATACAAAATATTTCTTAATAAAACCATTTCACTACATCACATACATGCATACAAAGCATTTAACACCAATTTCATGATTCTGATGCTGATTTGTCGAGACATACCCCCATTTCCAGTCGCTTTAAAGTTTTTTAACGGACTATTTGACTGTATCTGAATTTGGTCCGCGTAGGCATTTAGTGGTTATTTACCTTAAGGCAACCCTTTTTGGGTTGTTTAAGTGCTTTTTGCACTTTTTTCAATGCTACTATATATATGCAGCACAAAACAATCAATTCTAGACAAATTGGGCATGAATTCAAGAAAAAAATACATACCCGCATATGCGCCTTTAAGGAGAAATTTGGTCAGCGCCTGTCAAATGGTATGAATAGTGACATGAAATGGGGTTGTATTTGTGCTAAAATGGTATTCTGAACCCCAATTTTGCTTTAGATGCCTAATAATATGTCTATTCTTCATTTTAAATCACAATTATCCTTGTCTGGTACTAAAATAAGGGCAACATTCACATAAAAATGTCAATTCAAGAAAAAATAAATCTGAACTTTTCTGGATTTTTCATGATAAAAATCTAAATTTTCACTTTTTTAGACATTTTACACAGATAAAAATGGTCAAAACCCCATCTTGAGTGCATTTCCATTCATTTAAATGCAAAAAAATGAAAACATGATTTTAAAGGAATTTTGCATGTCTTAAGGTCACAAACCACCAAATAGAGTTGTTCTTTAACTCAATGTAAAGTGACCTAGGTCAGCCAAAAAAAATGTCAACTTTTTGTCCATGGGGCCCTCTCAAAATCTTTTAATCAATAGAAATAGCATCCAGCTTGAAAAAAAAGAAAAAAAAGCAGGGGGTCATGTATCATATAAGAAAAATTTGGTTCGTCAAACGCGGTGAACAGATTTTCTCACATGTACGGATTTACTCACTGTCCGTTAGCCCCAACCTTACTTTCACTTTCATATTTAAGCCAGAATACAAAATATTTCTTAATAAAACCATTTCACTACATCACATACATGCATACAAAGCATTTAACACCAATTTCATGATTCTGATGCTGATTTGTCGAGACATACCCCCATTTCCAGTCGCTTTAAAGTTTTTTAACGGACTATTTGACTGTATCTGAATTTGGTCCGCGTAGGCATTTAGTGGTTATTTACCTATATGGCATCAGTAGACCTTCAAGATGCATATTATTCTGTATTAATTGCAGAACAAGATCAGGTGAAACTTAGATTTGAAAATTATGGAAAATTGTATCAATTCCGTGCTTTACCTAATGGTATAGCTTTTGCCCCGAGAATTTTTACCAAAATCATGAAACCAATTTATGCCTCATTACGTGTACGTGGATACACAAATTCAGGCTATATTGACGATTCATTTTTGTCAGAAAGTACATTCATAAAATGTCAAGAAAATGTACAAGAAACATTACATGTAATGCATGATGTTGGTTTCATGATTAATCAGAAAAAATCTGTTCTCGTTCCTACAACAAAGTTGACTTTTTTAGGAAATGACATTGATTCAGAAAAAATGATGGTAACTCTTCCACAGCCGAAAGTATATTCTATAGTTAATGAATGCTCTGACTTATACAAAAAGTCTCAAGTTACCATAAGAGCTGTTGCTAGATTGCTTGGCCTTCTAGTCTCAAGTTTTTCAGCTGTAGAATATGGTCGCTTATTCTATAGAAAGATCGAAAAAGCAAAAATTATGGCCTTGAAAGAATCTAAAGGTAATTTCTCAGGTAAAATGCTTGTGACAGATCACATGAGAGCTGATCTTAAATGGTGGATAGATAATTTATCCACACAAGTTAGAACTATTGATCATGGAAATCATGATATTGTCATAACCACTGATGCATCAAACGCTGGCTGGGCAGGTAAATACAAAGATGAAGAGATAGGTGGTAGATGGACTCATGAAGAGTCCAAGCATCATATTAATTACTTAGAGCTTTTAGCAGCTTGTTTGTCAGTCAAAGCGTTTTGTAAAGAGAAAAGCAATGTACATGTTCAGGTTAAGTCAGATAACACTTGTACTGTTGCATATATTACAAATATGGGAGGCTGTAAATCATCAGATTGTAATGAACTAGCACACAGCCTATGGTGTTGGTGTATGGGAAAGTCGATATGGCTCTCAGCATCGCATATTCCTGGGATAGACAATATTTCTGACTTTGGGTCAAGAAATTTTAATGAAAATACTGAGTGGAAGCTCTGTGAGAAAATATTTGGAAAACTAACTGCTATTTGGGGTTCCCCAAATATTGACATGTTTGCCTCTAGGCTCAATAAGCAGTTGCCAAATTATGTGTCATGGAAGCCAGATGCTGATGCTGCATTTATTGATGCATTTTCATCTGATTGGTCAAAAGAGTTCATGTATATTTTCTGTCCTTTCAGTTTAATTGGACGAACTCTACAAAAGCTGAGAAGAGACCAAGGAGATTGTATCATAATAATTCCATTGTGGCCAACCCAGAATTGGTGGACCAGTCTTTTAGATCTGATAATAGACACACCTTATATCATTCCAGTGACACCGCAAGTTCTTTATCTTCCTTTTACAAAGAAGGTACATCCACTAGTGAATCAGTTGCACCTTGTGGCATGTCGATTATCAACCAATCGCTCAGAAATAGACAAATTTCTGACAGAGCAGCCAGTATTATCATGGCCTCATGGAAATCGTCAACTCAAAAACAATACTCGGTATACATCAGAAAATGGTTTCAGTTCTGTTGTGAAAAACAGGTTAATCCAGTTCAAGTTGATATAAGGATTGTTCTTGATTATCTAACCATGCTATTTGAGAAAGGTCTGTCTTACGAGACAATTAACATTGCAAGGTGTGCATTATCAGCTCTTGGAATTATACTTGAAGGTTTTTCTGTTGGAAAACATCCTTTAGTTAAGAGATTTTGTAATGGCGTGTTCAATTTGCGTCCTCCAAATGCTAGGTATAAAGAAACTTGGGACGTGAACAAGACTGTTTTGTATTTAAAGTCACTACCTAACGTTAAAGATTTATCTTTGAAATTATTAACATTGAAATTGGCAATGTTGATTGCCCTTACACAGGCTAGTAGAGTTCAGTCTATGAAGTTATTGACTTTAGAGAACCTCAGGAAAGGTAATGACTTTTATGTTTTGCATTATAAGGATTCGTTAAAACAGTCCAAGCCGGGTAGGCCTGTACCATATGTTGTTCTCAAAGAATATGCTCTGGACAAGAGATTATGTGTTGTCAATACGTTATCAGAATATATAAAGAGAACAGAATCTTTACGGAATGAAGAGCAATCGCTTTTCATAAGTTACTTAAAGCCACATGCACCAGTCACAGCTAGTACTGTGAGTCGCTGGTTAAAAACTATTATGAGTTTATCAGGAATAGATGTTTCAGTGTTTAAAGCACACAGTGTTAGATCTGCCTCTACATCTAAAGCCAAGGCTTGTTTTATTCCAATTAAAGACATTCTAAGTGTAGCAGGATGGACTAATGCAGGAACATTTGCACAGTTTTACCATAAGGATATTCAGAATCAGGAGCCAAGATTTGCTGATGCAGTCTTGTCAAATCATTGAGAAATGGTATGTTGTTTTATCTTTTACTGCGTTTTGGTTAGTTTACCAAAAATTTGCCCTTTTTGCTTTGAAGTCTCATATGAGCACAAGAGTAATGTATGACGTAATAGAATTTACAAAACAAACGAGACTTACCTGTAAGTTGATGTTTGTTTATGATTCTATGTAGTCATACAGTTACTCTTAGGGATCATATGCCCACCCTCGGGTTTTTCCCGCCCGTATGTTTACGAAGTAAACGCATATGATTCCCTGAGCACAAGTTGTGTAATTATGAATTAACCAGCTGATATGCTGGACACATGTATGTATTGATTTAGACCAAATTTTTGGTTGTATAAGCTTTCAATACTGATATTTATGGTCACGCTAGGCGCGCATCTCATATGATCCCTAAGAGTAACTGTATGACTACATAGAATCATAAACAAACATCAACTTACAGGTAAGTCTCGTTTGTTTTGTAAATTGTCATTGATTATAGACAGTTAGCTACCATTATATGATTGTCATTGATTATAGACAGTTAGCTACCATTATATGATTGTCATTGATTATAGACAGTTAGCTACCATTATATGATTGTCATTGATTATAGACAGTTAGCTACCATTATATGATTGTCATTGATTATAGACAGTTAGCTACCATTATATGATTGTCATTGATTATAGACAGTTAGCTACCATTATATGATTGTCATTGATTATAGACAGTTAGCTACCATTATATGATTGTCATTGATTATAGACAGTTAGCTACCATTATATGATTGTCATTGATTATAGACAGTTAGCTACCATTATATGATTGTCATTGATTATAGACAGTTAGCTACCATTATATGATTGTCATTGATTATAGACAGTTAGCTACCATTATATGATTGTCATTGATTATAGACAGTTAGCTACCATTGTATGATTGTCATTGATTATAGACAGTTAGCTACCATTATATGATTGTCATTGATTATAGACAGTTAGGTACCATTATGCATTTATCATTTCGGGTTTAAAGTCCAACTCTTCGAGTTTCTGTCAAATGGAGATTGCCTAGTAACAATTCCCACAGTACATAACTACATAAAGTACCGTGGGACAGTCAACTGCCAAATTCGCATTTTCCTCTGCAAAGGAAAATACCTCCATATAACCCTGCATCCAATGAAATCACTCCTTACAAACAATACTCTTCAATTGGAGAGTAATTGACACGTCATTACAGGGGTTTTGTTACTTTAAATAGATAATACATGGAGTGGCCTAAAGGCCTAATGTAACATTGGCTGAGCTTCCTCGCTCGAATTCATGCAAAAACCAATGAAATTGCACCATATATGAATAACATTTACGATATTTCTCCAGTCGATAAACCCAGGGTCAATAGCATGTAGACTAGAACAACGTAATGGTCCTTGGATCAAACTTGGGCTCTGACGATGCAAGCAAGGGAGTCTTACCAAAATAACATAGTAGCATCCATGAACTCCCCACTACAACTAGGAACTACAACCTTTCTACCCAAAGTACCAAACGATGGAGTCAAACTAAAATGACACTCTCAACATGTCCTGAAACTGTGCTTGGTATCCAAATATCAAAACAAACACAGACATGAATTCTCTGGCAATTATTTACATTTCTTGGAAGGACAAAACCAGATCAGCGTTTCAGAAAATTGTCTCAAAACTTCGGCAAGCATTGGCATCCCAGAAAAACACCAATTATCATCATGAGAAATTTGACAGAAACATTCATTTTCCCCAATAGCCTGAGTGTGACAATCCAATATTTTTTGCACTCAATTTTTTTTTCTAAACAACACTCCAATAATTACCAATGATTTCTTTTAAACAGATAATGGTCTTTGATGGTCGATTCAAGAGCAGATTAACAATAAATTGCAGCAGAAATTGACAGTATTTCAAGGGCAAAAGGCATCTCAGAAATAATTAGACAGACTCAAATCACCCCAAAAAAGGAACAATCTGGTGAAAATGCACTATTTATCCAATTAATTGGCTTTTCAAGACAATTTGGAACTGAAACCTGGATTTCACAATTAATTAGTTCAGCTATAAATGATGATTTTACTCAATATTACACGGTCAAGCAAAAAAAGTGAATTCGAAGTTGCTATAACATTCATATTCAGACTTTTTATCAGAATGTTGTAATTCATTGGACTTTCCGGATTTTAACAAGGTTGAACAAGCCGGCATTTCAGAGCAATCAAATGTAATTTAGGTCTTTGGAGCAATTGATCATGAAACTTTGCATGAAAGTTTATATTTATGTTAAGGTGTGCACCTGCGAGTTTGTGACTTTCAAACACAAACATCCATATGGAATCACATTCAACAAATATCAGACATGCTAAGGGTAAAAAAAACATTCTTTTATTCGAGGCAAAGTCTACAATCTAGTGTCACCTTGGAAAGATCATCATTTTCTGCACATCCTGTATGGAGGTGGTACACTAGAGACTGAAGGTGTTAACGCTGACCTAGCTAGTGTTGACTACAATACTCAGGTCCATGATATCACAATTAAAACAGAATCATAGAGACTACAGTATAACCACTCCAGGACAGACCTCTGAAGAGCAGCAACCTCTCCACAATAGCCATTTTTGCAGCTCCCAAAGAATGTTCTTTACAGAGGTTGTACTGCACATGAAAACTAGAAGCAACGTAGACCTAATATAGTGCTGACCAGGGCCGGTATTTATAAATCCTCTTATGTGAAAACTTAGATCTTTTGACTTAAGTTAAAACATTGAGCTGCCCATATTTCACAAGCAACGAAAAAAAGCCCATGTTTTCTATATGATTTCTGTAGCTCTTCACATATTGCTTCTAAACAATGTAAATAGTTGTTAATGTTAGTTTTCCTGTTTAGCCTGTGCGCTTAAGGAAAACTTGAGATTTTAAGAAAATTCTAAGTTTTCACTTAAGATGCTTTATAAATACCAGACCTTAAAGAATGACAAGTAATCAAATCTATATCAATCACATAACCAACAAGCAATTCACTTAAGCAATGGAAATGTGAATATGTACTATGGAGAAATTGCTAAAAAAATGTTATTATCTAAGCCAAGGGAGACGGCTAACCAATGTAAGCGTGAGCAAGCATACCAACAAGACACATTTCTGAAGCAATGTTATTAGGAAAGCATGAGCCATGAGAATAAGCTTATATTTCATGTAGAATTGTTTTTGTCTGTAGTTTAATTATCTTTTTTCTTCTTTATGAATTATGTACATTGATTTGTATTTGCATTTTTTGTTATTGATATTACCACCAAGTTGCTGAATTTAATCAAATACTTGTTTACATAATAGGCCATAATAAATGAACTGATTTTGTTCTAAAGAACACGAAACAAGTTTTCCAGAATAGACCAATTTCATTTCTTCAATACTTTGATAGGGTTGCATGGTGGTTTTGAGGACAACATTCTTGAGTACGGATTGAGATGTCCCTGGTTCAAATCTTGACCAAGCGTTTTTGATTATTTTTCTGACACTCTTTTCAGTTATGCAACCAAACTATAGTCCAGGTAGGATATTTTGACAGTTATGTAATCATTTATGTGTACCCAAAAAATTGAAACCATTGCTTAAACAAGTAGTTTAGTTTGGTATTGAACTGTTAGTATAAGGCTTTATACTTGTTTCTACATCATACTAGTGGATTATTCCACTGGGTCAATCTATTCTTACCCTGGCTGGACTGTAAAGATTAACTGATTGGTAACCTAAAGGCTATCTCACTGACAACATCAGACACAAGGAACCAACAAGTCCAGTGGGAAAGAGCTCGGATATTTCACCCAGATTTCTTGTATCACACAACAGTCTCTTCCCTGAAAGTTTTAGGTCCTTGGCCATGTTTACATAATTGGTTTGGTAGATGTTTGAATAAAATGGGTTCAATGACACCAAAAGTTTCTATCATCGATCAGCTAGACCATATTGCATATTTGAACATACAAATGTAGTTTCATTCACTGCAGCTATTATAGATCAAATTATGCATGGTAATGTTAGAATGGCCGATATATGGAATGCACCAATGTATAGAATGCATAATGTATGAAGACAGCAAAAACATATCGTTGGCTTAGAATGAGAAGGTGGTAACTACTACTTACGACCTTATAAGAATGATACATTTTTACAATCAGCATCACAATGCCCTTCTTATGAGCCTTTCCTGAAAATTGGAACTTGTCATGTTGACCAAAATGAAGTTGAAACAGTTTGTTTTACCATAAGTAAGTTTTACCATAAGTAAAGAGTAATTTTCAGTGGTTTTTTTTTTGTTTTCTTAAAATATCGATTTTGTACTTACTACCTTCCCATTCTAAGCCAGTCCTATGTATGCACATTGAGAACTACAAATCTAAGGTATCATCTGGATAGTTTTGGTTCTTTCCAAAAAACAAAATAATGTTACAGACAGATTTTATCAGTAAGACAAATCAAATATTGTCAGGAGGGCCATTTGGGGTAGTCTCTATCAGAAATATCTCAAACAACTCACAACACTATGATCTATGTATATATATATCTATGTATATATGTACCATAATGGCAGTGGTGGTGATGCTCTTGTAGCAATGGCATTGTTGATCATGTGACAATTGGTAATCGTGATCATGTGACAATTGGTAATCGTGATCATGTGACAATTGGTAATCGTGATCATGTGACAATGGTAATGTTGATCATGTGACAATTGGCATTGTGGATCATGTGACAATTGGTAAAGTTGATCATGTGACACTTAGCATTGTTGATCATGTGACAATTGGTAATGTTGATCATGTGACACTTGACATTGTTCATCATGTAACAATGTTGATCATGTGACACTTGGCAATGTTGAAAAATATGAGAGTTGTCTTGTTTATCATGTGAAAATTGGCCATATGACAATGGCAGTGTTATATATGTGACAATGGATATCATGTGACAACAGCAATCATGTAACAATGGTAATTATGTGACAATGGTAATTATGTGACAATGTCAATCATGTGACAATGGCAATATTAATCATGTGACAATCAAAGATGGGGGGGGGATATTTAATTTTAGACATTTGAAGATTCAAATATATTGAATATGTTTGTTTAACCCAATGGATGTGCTTGATAACCTTTCACAAAATTTATTGACAAAGAAATGGGCGGAGTGTACTCGAACATATTGGGGAAGTGTACTTAACATCTGGTCAGTTATTACAATATAATGATGATTTCATATTGACTTAAGTTGTTAGAACAAGAACATCAGGGGATGGTAGGGGAAAAAATGGATAAACTCATTTTAAAAACAAACATAATTAGTGACTTTCAGCAAATTGCTCCAGAAAAGAGGAACAATAAAGTAGGTATAATCAAATAAAGTTCAACAATAGCTTCTACAATAGTCGATAATTACACTCTAAAAGCGACACAGAAGGAATTTATTTCATCAATGACGTGAATGGTAATTGTTAAGAGTATGCTTGTAAATATCGACAAACTTTTACAGTATCATTTAACAGAAGACAATCATGGTCTATGCTAATTAGTTTTTAATTATAAAATGTTTCTAACCATGTTAGAAAGATAGAAAATGTTTACTTAATTACACCAGCTGTACTTATCTCCTTCAAAATTATACAGATTAAGAACAAGTACATGCATGTATGAAAGTTTTCTGAAACATGATGTTTAAATTTAACAAAATCAATAACAGAAGCATATTATGTTTCCTCTTCATGTCTTAGATTACAATCATTGGGAACAGTAGCGAACTTGTACATGCTACTGATATTTGAGTTTTTAACAAGTTAAGAAATAATTTCACTGAGTTACCCAAGGCAAAAATTCAATTTCATCATCTTACCCAAGACTAAAATTCAATTTCACTGACCTTCTTTATATGCTGCCAAACATTTTCAATTTTAAGACAAATTACAAGAAACCACCCTATTGGAAAAATACAAATACAGTTTTCATTGATCTTCTAGTCTAAAATCTAAAAACTCCAAGACTTTGTACAGACTTTTTTTGAAAATAATTTGAAACATTGTTGACGATATTCAAAATTCCACTGCATATTACTCTCTTTGATTTCCTTTTTATTGTGCAATCAGCAATTTATCTGTAATAATTGTCAGAAAAACATAACATGTCCAAAGCCAGGAATCAAACTGGGACATATGGTAATCTACAATTCAGGGGGTAGTAAAGGGCTCTAAAAATTTAGGGGACTGTCTTCAATTCTGCAAACAAAGCTAGCCAGACAGACTTCATAATTTATGTTTGATTGTACACATTGTATAAACCCATTGCAATTATGATATATAATACAGTTTTGTGCAAACTGTGCTGTCCAGTACTATAGTTGCTCTACATGTAGACCTTTACAATGATTCTGTATAAGACATGGAGTGTCATTATGAAGCCAAATTTAAAATCAGGAAATCACATGTGGTCAAACATTTTTGACAAACAAGAGACCTTCAACCACATTGTTTCCATATTTGAATCAGCTTTTCTTTTAAAATTTTTTTAAAAACAGATTAAAATGACCATAACTTTGCCATTTCTCAATAACTTATATTTTGGTTTCAGGATATGTAAATCCGAAATTCCAGATTATTTTTGATAATTGAAACCCCTGATAAGAGGACTCAGGTGGGCATGTTTGATAACAGACCTAATGCTTACACTCAGCACTCTAATACATGCATACAACATGTGCAATTATTTGTTTCAAGTTGGAAATCTATGTTTGGAAAATGTTTATGAAAATAATATGCTAAATGAGTATTTCTAATTTGATACATTTTCTTTGGCATAGTATATTATTTATGAGGTATGGATGAAGGCAATTATTGAAAGTAGTTCCATGTTCCAGACTCAGACTGATAAATTACAATTATATCTTAAAATACACAAGAAAAGACCGCAAATTATAACAAGTACCAATTTAACATTAGCACACATTCTTGCACTCAAAATAGTGTTACTTATAGTGAACCCCAAAAAAAGTGAATTTTCATTCTTGAACTTTAGAGTTCCCAGTGCAAGTACTTGTTGTAATTACAGACAATGTCTTTCTACTGCAACTTGAACCCAATATTCTATTTGACAAAACATTCAAAATGTGTTTTGCTAATCCAATTAAAATGTATATATGGAAGTTGAAAATTTTCACAAAAACATGACTTCGTTCAGTAAACACTTATGCCTAGGTGGAATCCTTGTCCATAAAAACTAGCTAAGTCAATCAACTTGAAAGTTCTGTATAACATTTTGTAACAGAAGTTTGATGGACAAACCAACGATTGGAATTACAATCACTATATGCCTCAGCATCAGTAGATGCCAGGGATTAAAAATACCTGTCAGTAAAGACAGACCCATGCAAAAAGTAAGCAGCTGTCTTTGTTGATAGGGGGTCTCTCTTAGGTTGTTGACTATCATTGCCAATATCTATGAATGGGGCAATGAATAATAAAGTATCACCAATTATTTACATCAATAGCTTGTAAAGCCATGTTCATAAACTACCCAGACAAAAAGATGATTCAGGTATTTTTTACTTATTTGATATTCCAAGACATGATACAACTCTACTGATGCCGTGTCAAACGTTCATTCATTCACCCGATCTAATCAACATAAATAATTAATCAAATTAAATTAATACAATGCAATTATGTGCGCCAAATCAATGTACCCAAGTCTTAAAGATGTCCACAGATAAATATTCAAACCCCTCAGCTATTTTAATCTCTAATGATGATGATTAGAATAATAAATGAACATTTTATTGATAATCGATTGATATAATTGGCTTTTGAGGGACTGTGTCACATTTAGGCTTATTACAAAAATAAAATAAAATTGTCAAATATTCACTTAATTTTGGTATATATGCCATATAATGGTCACAGCTTTTGCATACACACTGTATAAAAGAGCTGATTTTCGGAAATTGCAAAAAGGAGTACACATTGAATTATAGAGCACGACAATAAGGAGTACATACAATGATCAGATTTTACATGTGCATTCAATAGCAGTAAATGATACAAGTTGAATTTAATAGTAAGCCAATAAGTCATACAGTGATTTGGTATATAAGCTGTGATACACTATGCAGCTCAGTTTGCACAACTATTATATTGAGCTTTGTACAATAAACCTTGAAAAACTTTGAAAATACAACATATAAGTTGGCAAACCAACCTTGGGTCATCTACAACTATAAGTAAGAACATTGACCTTGCAAATAGGAAGTTGCATGTTCAATACAATTTGGTATCATATATACAAACAAACATGGCCTAACCTGAAGGTTGTTCAAAACAGTGCTTGTATATCTCACTTTCTTGGCGTTCAGTAAGCAAGGGTCATACAAAGACTGGTCATTCCAGTGTCCAGATGATGTGGCAGGGTAATAGATACCTGCAATACTGTTGTTAAGCCCAATTGGCTTCAACATGAGTTCACAGAGTATCAAAGAAAAACAACTCCATTTATGGTCAATCTATACATACAGCACTATTAACCTCCCTTGTCATAAACATAATTATTCTTAACAATACTCTGTAATTTTGCTAGTCTTTCTTGTGATATTTACCTGTAGTTTATATTCAGCAAGTCAAAGGATTTAAGGGTAAAATTTATCTGGTCCGAATACATAACCACAAACTAATTGATGACTGCTAAGCATACAGCACTGTCTGGATTTGCTTCATAAATTACAAATCACTGCTTTCCATATATTCCTTATCACAGAATATTCTACTATGGTAAAGTTTAATGCAATGAAATAAAGAAATTCACATCACATTTGACACCAGGGCCCGAAATTACAACCAATACTTACACTCTGCACTCAGCACTCAAATATTGAAAATCCTTCTTTTGAGGTTCAAAGTGACATTTTTTTTAGAACAAGAAGTTGAAGTTATGTTGAATGGGCGCTAATTGAAATTTAGTGTATATGTAAGCTACAAGTATAATTTATCAGCCTGAGTGCACTCAGATTCAATAATTACGGTTTTACCTCATAATAGTACAAGACAGCAAAAATATGTAACAAATGTTATTTTAAACATTCAACTAACAATTCTATACATTTCCCCACCTAGATTAGCAATTTAGAACATACAATAGCTCATTAAAATGATAAATTCAATATTTGAGTGCTGAGTGCAGAGTGTAAATATTGGTTGTAATTTCGGGCCCAGGGTACCGTTTTTTGTAAGCATTTGCAGGAGTCTTAAACTTACGATCAAATTAAAATTCTTTATAATATGCTTACAACTATAAATGAGGAGCTGTAATACTTATCAAGATTCAGTTGATGAACTCGTACAAACAATATTTGTCTCCAATGTACAGTTGTTAAATATTATACTGAATTAAAATTTGAATGCAAGTTTACGATTTCTCCGTCTGTACATTGAGAAAACAAGTTTCTCAAACTTATATGAACCATTTTCGACACCTTATTCCTGATGTTATCCATTTCTACAAGGGTGTGAGAGAGGAGAAGCCATTTCTTTATTCAATAGGAATGTGCATATAGCTCGTTAGCGACTAAGCTGGACCCCCATAAACCTTAAATATCTTTAAAAGTGATTATGCAATTTGATCGAAATTTCGCATAGTTCACTGAATAACCTTTACCAACTCTGTGTTTAAATTTCAGATTTTTGTACTCACTAATTAAGATTTTCCCCATAGTGTCTTATGTATTATTTTTGGTATTTTAATCAACAAATGGACAGGGAGTAAAATAAGCCATTACGATCAGCCAGTTAAAATAATGCTATTGTATTTGTAACAACTATAACGGGGCATAATAGGTAACTTTTACTTAATTTTGTCTGGTCATCAATGTGTACATAGTTGAGGCCCATCTTCTGATTGCAATGATCATTTGTACAAACAAAACGTACAATGTTTTTCTTGCAAATATTCTCGAGTTATATAAATAACAATAAATGTTTATGTATGGGCCTCATTATACATTTACAATTGTCACTGGTGTGTAACTTAATGTACAGTTATATTGGACCAAATTGCTGATCTTTGCTGTTCCGTTTTCTTCAATCACCCATACGTATTTACCCCATTTTAGACTTAAAATTTTGCATTAGAAGTGAATGCAAAGTACACTTTTCTGTGCACCTAAAATTCTTATTTATTTTATGAGAGTTGGTAAGGGTGTTTTATTAAAACATACCAGTTTTTGTTCTAATGGACATAGTATTTGTTAAGATATTAAAGGTTTATGGGGGTCCAGCTTGGTCGCTAACGCACTATACCTACTGCACTATTTAATAAAATATTTAGTCTTTTTTCTATATAAAAATTCATACTACAAAAATGTTAAACAGATAATAGAAAACATATATACATCCATGTCATGCTGATTGATGCATATTTTATTTGCTTTAGAACAAATTAATAGAACGAACTCACCTTTACACCCTCTGGAGTAATATCACATGCCACTTGAACAGATTAACCTACAAATACATGCAAAATATATTCCAAAATGCTCAACAAGAATAGATCCAATTCAAAAATTATTTCACTTGGCAATTATCCCCTTTTAAACAGATGTTTTTTTCTACAGGAAAGTTTGAATCATTTATAATCCAGGAATCTATGACAGGCCAACATTTATCAAATTGTTTCATGGTTCCAATCTGTGTAAGACCATACTACATGCATAAACCAAAGGTTCAGTTAGCCAGTAGTTTAGCACCAGGTAAGTAATGTACCTTTAAAGCCAATTAAATGGACTTGTAGAAACATAGTGTTCCTTAGTGCCAGAACACCTGGGATATACAAGAAATATAATACAAATACTGAAATAATTCTGTAAAACATTAAATAATTTATTACTGTGTTAAAACAGAAAGGGAATCTACAGGTGTTTAGACTCAGCCTAGATTACTAGTATACTACTCTAAGTTGGATAAGGGTCAAGCAATCAACATTCACATCCATCTTATGTAATTAGACTGGACAAAACTGGTTAATAAAACCACAGGAAATGTACTGTTGAAAACGATAAAAAAAAAAACACAAAAAATATAATTTTATAAAAAAAAATTCATTTTCAAATTGTCTTTTAATATCAATGATACAGTTAGGCCAGAACTTTTTAATTATTTGGTTTACGGGAGCGCCGTATCCAAGAACTGAGAAATCAGAATAAAAATAAAATTTGAAATCGAGCTTTTATTTTTTTTATTATCGCCGTACCGTCCCGTTCAAGTTCCGAAAAAATAATTTAGCGCCGTCAACCTATAAAAATATATCACAGTGAGTATAGATGAGGGGCAATCTGCTAGGAGATTTTTTAATTTCTGACCTTTAACTCCATCGCATTAGAAGTGGATACTCTAAGTCGAGATTGTTTGACTACAGTGAGTACAGATAACGTGCGTATTCGCGTATATTACGAATTAAAATTAGCCAATTACGCATGTTTGTCAGATTCAAAGAGTACCAAATACGCATCAAATTTTATATTTACGAATCCCTTGATGAAATCAGGCCTAACTGCATTTTATATCGTCAAACTTGTTTCTTTTCTCTTGTCAATTTCGGAAAACAAAGATCTATTTTTTAGAAATCTATTTTTAGAAATGAAAGTAGAATCTAATTATCTACTGGTTCCCGTCACCATGCAGTAGTTTAAGCAATAAAAATCGGAACCACGCTATATGATGTAATGATCTTAATGATTCAAGAGCTTGGTTTTTCCAAATGTATTGCATAGCAATGAAAACGTTTTTGGGTCTCACTAAATTTTTAACAACGGGGTGATTCGTTAACGGTGCAAGGTTTGTATCAAGTTTAATGACAAATCTATATGGATATCTGAGGGTACCACAAATGTTAAAAAATCTACCATTGAAAGGCATCCTGACACAGCTTCGCACTGTGATGCTATGAAATTGTCACTCATGATGAGATTTGTAAACAAACGTCAAGTTCAGCTATATTAATTTCTAAATAAAATACTCCTATGTCTCATTTTATTTTGGTCATTACTCAGCAATCAAATTTTCATGAGTAATTACTCCTCATGCCAAAATAATTATCTGGAGCTCTGCAGAACTGTAAACACATTGTTAAAACACGGTCATTATTTTTATGGATGTCAGAGGTATTATGGATGAAGATATGTAACACGAATAAAGTTTTATTGTTTAAACATATTTATTGTTTATAAACTTATGAATAATACACGGTTCATGCAATCTACAAAACCAGTTACATTTTAACAATTTTAACACGGGGTTCTGATATATTTTGAAAATTCACTTGTACCTTTTAAGCTTACAGAAACACGAAAACATCCAGTACTTTCCCGTGACTTGGATACCATGTACATGCCCGAAAAACACCATGTATACCAGAAAAACACCTTGCATTACCATATTCAAATAAATATTATAATCAACCTGTAATATTCAAAACAAATTAGTACTAGAAAGTCTGAATACTATAGGAAGTGTGAATACATTAATAAAACTGTGTAGAACAGTACATTGTTGTCATGAAAAATTACTTTTTGAGAAATAAAAAAACGAGCCATTTTTAATCTTTTATTTTTAATTTTTTTCCCGATACTACGGTTTTCGCATTATAATTTTATTTTTATTTCCTCCTCCTTATGCTGTGCTCTGAAAAATCTCCCGTAAACCAAATAATTAAAAAGTTCTGGCCTTACCTGTGAATGAAATATGACAATACTAAAATATTGTCTAATCTGCTGCTAAATTTCAATAAGTTTGTAGGATTTATGTGGTATACATTGACATAATGTTACATTCTTTCAGACAACTGATCAGACCTATCAGCAAAAACTAAAGTTGCAAGAATAACATGGGAAATTTTGTCAGTTTTCTATTTTCATAATTTTATTGTGTAGGACCGAAAATGAAAAAAAACCAAAACACATTCTATTATTAATATATCACAGAGGCTTGAATGTTCCACAATGGTCTTATCAGCATTTAGACATGACCTTCTGTAGCAACCTTTATTTGTTTAAAATATTGCTGGTGTAACATTATGTTAAGTGTTTCTGAAAATCTATTAGCCCATTTACAGTCCTTTCAAAGTCAAATGAGAACTATGTAAATATACTATCGTCTGGCAGCTATGTTTATCTAGATTTAACTAGGTACACCTGAGTTAACGGTATTCAGCACTATTCTTTCCAATGGAGTAGTTCCCTCATTAGTATTACTTATTGAATCGACTATAATTCCATTTTGCTTAATACTTGCCCAGGAAAACATGTTGATGCTTATCAAATGTTGAGAAGTGTATTTGAAATCTCACACAATTACAGACTATACAGCTACCTACCCAGATCTCCACCCATCAGCAAACATCTCTAGATACAATCAGGATACAGGTACAGTTAAATCTCCATTACCACTGCCCATCATTCATACCCAGTTCCATTAAAGGTCAAGGTCAGTCAGGCTCTACAAGAAATACACATGTAGCAAGTGAATAAAAGTATAATTGAGGGTTTCACTAGGATTTCATGTAGGAGTCTTTTTGTACATTTGAGGAGGCCAATGTGTCTGAGCACTGAAGATGGAAGGCAGCTGGCAGTAATTTTGAGATGGTCCAAATATCATTTGAGGCAGTCAAATTGGCCTCCTGTTGCCTCCTAATAACAACCCTGGTAATTCATCAAAAAAGTGTAATTTGCATAATATAGCATAGCTTGGACAAGCATGATGTGCAAACCAATATGCACAGGTTCACTTTTTTTGGTGATAATTATGATAAAAATGGTAAATCACTAACAAATATTTATCAACTGCTATTTCAAGCACCATCTATTACAGACAAATGAGACATCTACAGTATCTATTGCAATCTTTCAATGTCAGGTACCAGACAGTAAAGGTACACATGGTAAACATGTATAAGTTAAGAGTTTATAAAACAGTTTCTTCATGAATTAGAAAACCTAAGGGACGAAAATTGAGGTTATGCCTTTTTTAAAGACGCTTTTCTAAGATTTATTACCCTCTATTCACCTATGTCTTAAAACTGTTTCAGAGTTTGATGCTGCTTATGAAAAAACGTTTTTTACGAGTGACAGTGAGTGTGGTTTGCATGAAATTCACAAAGAGGCAGGGTCTACTTGCATATGCACAATATTAAACTTAAATGTTTGCAGTTTTTTTGGTGAAAAAATAGATTGTTCTTCGGGGATTAGAAAATTGAAATTTTGTATAAACCAATTGATTGGTCGAAAGTCAAGCCAACACTTATATTCATTATTCAATCAGATGGCAAAAATTACAACCCCCATGAGAACAGCCCTGACAATCACATAGTACTTACCTGATATGGAGCCTTGGACCTCCCTCTCCAAAGGTTTATGACATGTGGTGTCTTGGCAAAGCACTTCTTCTCCTAAAGGTAGATGCTTAAAAACTATGAAAACTGAAAAGATTTCATGAATCAAAGATTTTAATTATGTGTATGTGACAAGTTTGTTGATTTATTTCTTTCTGTGAGCTTTAATCAGCATTCCAGCGATAAAAATAAATTAAGAATGTCAATCATTACTGGGAGAACCTTACAGAATAATTAACAAAATCACAAATTTTCTAACAGAAAGAGAGTTCATTATCTGATCATCAAGTCTTTGTTTATTGCACCGGTGTTTAAACTTTTACAAGCCATATGTTATACCATTCAAATATATTGGCACCAGTATACAGTAATTTTTCAAAACTTCTCTTCATTATAAACTAAACTGCAATTTCAAAACAAATTTTAGCAACTCAGCGTCTTACAGCAGACATCAATACCTGAAATCTAGACACTGCAATAGATAAACAGGTCTTATTTCCAAAACAAAACCATTATAACTTCCAGACTTTCTACAATCAGGCTCAGCCATTTACTTGAGAATAATAAACACTACTACAGAAAACTGTTAGCTTGGCAGAGAGCATGTCTCATTTCTTCACACAGGCACACTGAATTATTTGAAGTAAATAGATCTATACTTAGAATCTAAAAAACCAAACATTTATATTGACAGCAACAATCAAAATCAATCATATTGATTTTCAATACGCATAATAATATCTAAATCATTTTATATGTCAAAAGATTTTTTTTTCATTAACAGAAGTTACCTTCTCACTATGTAGATACCTGTTGTACACTCTAAAGTGGAGTTGGTTTAGTGCTAAAACCCTGCTAGAACCTAGTTTGTACAGTTGGTAGAGTGCTCGAACCCTGCTAGAACCTAGCTAGCACAGTTGGTTGAGTGCTGGAACTCTGCTAGAACCTAGCTAGCACAGTTGGTTGAGTGCTGGAACCCTACTAGAGCCTAGCTAGCACAGTTGGTTGAGTGCTGGAACTCTGCTAGAGCCTAGCTAGCACAGTTGGTTGAGTGCTGGAACCCTACTAGAGCCTAGCTAACACAGTTGGTCGAGTGCTGGAACCCTGCTAGAACCTAGCTAGCACAGTTGGTTGAGTGCTGGAACCCTACTAGAGCCTAGCTAGCACAGTTGGTCGAGTGCTGGAACCCTGCTAGAACCTAGCTAGTACAGTTGGTCGAGTGCTGGAACCCTACTTAAACTTAGCTAGTGCAGTTATTAGAGTGCTGGAACCCTGCTAGAACCTAGCTAGCACAGTTGGTTGAGTGCTGGAACCCTACTAGAGCCTAGCTAGCACAGTTGGTCGAGTGCTGGAACCCTGCTAGAACCTAGCTAGTACAGTTGGTCGAGTGCTGGAACCCTACTTAAACTTAGCTAGTGCAGTTATTAGAGTGCTGGAACCCTGCTAGAACCTAGCTAGTACAGTTGGTTGAGTGCTCAAACCCTGCTTTAGCCTAGCTAGTACAGTTGGTTGAGTGCTCGAACCCTGCTTTAGCCTAGCTAGTACAGTTGGTTGAGTGCTGGAACCCTGCTATAGCATAGCTAGTGCAGTTGGTTGAGTGCTGGAAACCTACAATCACAGTTGGTAGAGTGCTGGAACCCTACTAGCACAATTGATATTGTTGAAAAATAGGCCATTTTGAATAACTTCCGTATATGTCCGAAAAGTGGTTGGAATAATTGCAGTTAGTTCAAACATTGAAACAATTAAAATTCAATTAGTGTTTACAAACCAATCTTTCTATCGTTGTTACCTGTCGTGGTGGTCTGGAATACTAATGCCAGGTTTATATCATTTGATTACACATACTAAACATCATATAATGACATTAAAATAGATAAATACGGTAACGCTGTTTTGGTAATAAATTACGAACACACAAAAAGACGCTCAACAAATGGCGTTTCGTAAATAAAGGGACATAACCGAAAAAGCTTCACTTATCTATGATTAATTGCACAAATTGTCATTTCATCCCAGAATTTGAACTTACTTGATTTAATCGTAGTAAATCTACTCGATCGTAGAGTTTTAAAGATATATACTGCCGGATGCCACTAGATTATAATTCATTTTGCCAATTAACGGATGTTGCTGCTGCAGCGTCTCGTGGAAAAAAGAGCGCCACCTAGGAATTGTCAGGCTAAAGTTCGTGTTTCCGGGCCTTTTGCATTGACCATGTAAAATGAGTCGTTCGGGCTTAGCGACAAAATTACGAAAATTGTAAAATTATGGCGTTAGAAAGAAAAGATTCTCATGAATATTTTCTGAAAATTTGAGCAATCTGTGACATCAATTTACATAGTAGCAGACCATTAAAACTTGCCACTTTCCGAGTAGTTTTTAGTGACGTCTCAAACCTCATCCAAACGCAGTTGACGTTACGTTAACAAACATTTCAGAAATCCAGTGTATATTATAAAGGTTCTAAAATTGCACTATTGTTTAGAACAGTGTTCTAATTTTAATATAACATTATATAATAAATCTATAAAAGAGTAGCTAAAAGATAGATAAGATAAACTTTATTTAACGTAGATTATAGTTAAGATAATAAACATAAGCTACAAGCTTGTATTCGACATAGCTACTGTTTGTATCCGGACTAACCCAACGTTTTTCCAAATATGAATACTTTTCAGTATTACCCTTTTCTACACCACATTTCATCATCGTCATCATCAACAACAACAAAATCATCATCATCATCATCAGACAGCCAGAGTGGACAGCGAATTTGAACAGTTGACAATGGTCCAGTCTATTAAATATAGGGACAGCTATTGTGGATAGTCCACAGTTAATAATGAAATAGAGATTATTCTCTAATTTAAATTCATTAGTGGACAGCTAGCTTCACACAACTCACTTGGTCCAATCTTGTATACATACCGACTGTACACATTCTTGTAAGATTACTATACAGGATTGAAAACACAACAAAATAGATAGCATTGTATGTTTTATAAATTACACAATCATAAATACATCAATTTAATACACACGTGTGACCCAGACAATAAATTACACAACACTCAGTAAATAAAATGATTTTGCTCTGCATAAATAAATTCCAGAGGAAACATACTCAGTCATATGTACAAATATCACAGAATAGTGTCAATCGTGAAAGCTCGGCCATGTCCGTTTGTCTCTGACAGTTTTTTCACAATCTAATCACAACACTGTTATTTTTCTGACATGCTTTTGATCGTGATGACTCTCTGAATCCAATCTGCAAAAAATAAATGTAAAAAAAACTTTGCAATGTTTTACAGCCAAAATTAAATTGGTCGACTCTGAAATCGCTTCGCCTCATTAATAGACGAAATTGTAACGTTTCAAAACAGTTTGTGGAAGTAGGAAGGAAGTTTCAAGCAGAAAATATACCTTAGCCTAGTATTTTCAAAGATAATAAAATGAAAACAATTACTGGCGTCATCGTAATTAGTGAAAATCAAAGTGCTGTTGGTGGTGTAATGGAGGACGTGCCTATGTGTTTAAAGCGCATTTTGTCTTATCTGACGATCCGTGCTCAAATCCGATTGGAGTCATAAATATACATGTAATATACATCGCTGGCTTAGAATGAGAAGGTCGTAACTACAAAATCAATATTTTTAGAAAACTATCTGGTAAAACAAGATCTTTCAACTTCAGATTAAGGCCAGTAGAATAAGACCAAAAATGGGTGATCTGGGGAAAAAATTCAGATGTTATCAAACTCTTCGATTTGGTGAACATGACAAGTTCAGATTTTCATGACCATAAGCTCATAAGAAGCGCCTTATGGTGTAGATTTTAAATATGCATTATTCTTATAAGGTCGTAAGCTCGGTATACGGGTGGAAATATGATAAACAAACACTTTACTTCACCTGTATATTTAAACCTGTCGCCAGTACCACAATCGTCCATCATCTCATCCACCTCCTCTTTCTTCAGTGGATCATTTCCGTTCTCTATCAACAATGAATAAAGCTGTGATCTGCTGATGTACCCACTACCATCTACATCTTCTGTCTGAAACGCTTTCAGGAGTGTCTTCTCATCTATCATACCTGACTGTGGTAAGTTCTCGATGATTTCACAAAATTCTATAAACCTCAGACTTTCACTACCTGAAATAGAATCTACGCAGTGTATGATTTAACAAATTGAATCATTAATTGATACATTCAACATCAAACTAACCAATTACGCAAACATACCTACTCCGGATCTTCATTAATATGTAGGTATTTGAATATCCATATCTGGACAATAGAGTTTGGGCCGGTTGTATTTGCATATGAATACAAAACAGTCTAAGTATGCCAGATTTGGCTGTACATGTTCCTAAATGTGAGTTATAGGGATGACCCACCTTGCACAAAGTTCTGGATACTATTTTTTGTGGACCTCTTCAGTCACCATAAAGACGCGTAAAACGGGATCACGTGTTTTCATACGAATTATACTCAAATATAAATTGGTGTTTGGGCAGTTTCTAAATAAAAAGCGCAAAAGAACTTTGTACTCAATGGGCACAGCATAGTATTGATTCAGCAGAAATATGCTTAATTTACCAAAGACTTATAAATATTATAACGTGAAAGTAAGTTTTACATAATTATATATTTATATCTGAAAATACTTTGAGAAATCCCGTTTGTTTCTTTACAAGATACGTACATGTATGTGCACGTACGTGGCGGAGCAGTGGCACCGACCGTGGGTATGCGACGATGAATTATGGCTTGACCAGCAGTGAAAATGTGTTAATACTCGTACCGTCAGTTTTGATGGCCATTAAAGCATCAATGAGTTGACGTGTAGGATTACATTCAGCAAACACAACGTTAGGTAGCATGGCTATAGGTATCTCTCCATTCTCATCCTTGGACTTGGAATGTTCTTTCCATAGATCCAAATAGTTTGCTGAAATGTACAATTCCTCGGTAAAGATTATTTATTATTATTATTATTATAATAATTACTTTTATTATTATTATTATTTATTATTTATTATTATTATTATTATTATTATTATTATTAAGACAAAATTCTAATGAGCCTACTTTTATGAAAATTGCAACTTGTCATGTGGACCAAAATGAAGCTATAGAAGTTTGTTTTACCATAAGTAAAGAGTAAATTACAGTCAGTTTTTTCTTGTTTTCTCAATATATCGATTTTGTAGTTACGACCGCCTCATTCTAAGCCGGCGATATGTTAAAATGGCAAAGAGTATTCGTAAAATGAGCTCAACACAGTGGACTAATGGGCTGTCAATGACGCTAAGCCCGAATGTGTATACACTGTACTTGTATATCTGCGTGCTTGTTACTCAAGCAGACGTGTATAATTCACCTTTTTACATTCCTTAATCATGCATGCTGATTGTTTCTTGTAGCAAAACGGAAATCAAAATCGTCTGGACGGAAATTGCAAATGAATTAAAACGGTTTGAAATTGTAAAGGCTTCAAGTAACTAGTCCACTAACCTTTATATTTTCGAAGCTTCTCCTCGGCTGACATGGGTTGCTGAAAAAAATGTGCGAAGTGAGCTTGATTAATGGATACAGGTACATTTATATGTACATAACGGCAATACCCGCTATTCTTTGAATGAGATAGACCCCTAATTAGCATTACTTATTGACTCGACTATTTATATTAGATATACAATGTTTGATTATAAACGATTACTTGAAACCAGAAACGTTTCAAGCAACATTAGTTTTTTTTTCGGCTTTGTCACGTGGATCTAGCCCATTTATTAATCCCCGTCATTGGTGGGAGAGGGTCGGGGAACCATCCCTCGCCCCACCTTACAATTCTGCATGATTATATATATAGTTAGTATTCAAAACATAAATGTATTCAAAATAGCTTGTTGGCAAATAATAATTAGTTTTCCGATTATAGTACACTAATTTGTGTAATATCATGACGACATGTTAGGAAAACTTATATAATAACAAAATAATACAAGTGGTATTTCAGTGAAATATTTGTTTGCTGGTTATTGCATGCTTGATATGTGGTCTAGGAAGTGCCTGATTAATGTGTATGCTTTATTTTGTGTTTTAAGTATGAATATTGCTCGTTTTAGTTCATTTATAAGGATGTTTCTTATATTGTGTTGTTGTGTTCTTCTTTCAGATATAAGATACGTTTTATAAATACTGAATGCTATTAGGTTGATGATGATATTGATATTGGTATATTCTCTTAGTTCCGGTTTGTATCCAAAAATTATATATTTTAAGAACCTAAAGTTATGATTAAAACCAAGAGTTTTTAATGCTGCATTAACCTGTATCCATAGTGTTGTTGTGTAAGAACATTCAATAAAAAAGTGTGCGTAGTTTTCAATCGCATGACAATGAAGACATAATGGCGAATTAAAAATTCTCCATTTCATAAGGTTTTCATTAGTGGCAATGATGTTGTGTATTAATTTGTATTTGAACTGCTTTACTCGGTTGTCTAAACAAGTTGCTTTCCAGCTATTATAGAAAAGAGTCCAATAGAACTGTCGTTTGTCTAATTTATTTTCCCAAGATTTATGAATGTAGGGAACCTCAGATTTTTGTTTAATAAATACATTATAGAAGTCTTTGTTTTGCATTTTTTTGAAAGGATGTTTTAAGTCCTCAAGTTGCAAATGTAAGTTTGTTTTGACTTTAGTAAGGTAAGATTCTTTTGTTTGTACTAGTTTCTTCCATGCTGGTGGTATCGATTCTCTGAGAATACTTATTTCAGATATCCAGTTTGATTTATTTTTTAGCTTATTAAGTATGAAGGTTTCATTGATTAGGCCTTTCTTATCCAGTATGTCATTAAGAAAGTAAATGTCCGAGTTTATCCAATTCTTGTGAAATAATGTTGTGTTTGATTTTGATTTTATGTGTTTGTTGCCCCAGAGGACTTCTTGTCGGATTTCTCGGAATGCTTTAGGTATTCGTTTGTTTACATTATTTTGAAATTCAAGCCAAACCGTGAGGATATCATTGTAAAAAGTTGGAAGTTTACGTTGAATTACTGGTAGGCTTTTTTCAGAACCAGGTTTGGTATAAAAGATGAGCAAATTCTTTCCATATTGGTTGAAGTAAGATTTTGGAATTGTTTTCCAATTCGCGATTGTATCATTTTCTAAGAATTGTTTCAGCCATTTAATCCGTAGTGATTTAATATAAGAAACTATATCAAGCAACATTAGTAGGAAAATAGGAACGTACATGTAGTTAAAATGTTTTTTGTCTGACTTAATTCACTTAAATGATTACTTGGAATCAAGTGGAATTTGAAGAGTTTTCACTTTTTGAGAAGGCTTATTTTAAGTAAGAATTGCAACTATATTACCTGGTTGACAAATTCTTTCAGCAATCTTTCTTTGACATTCACAAACATCTCATGATCTAGATGAACTTCAGCTGAAATCACAAATATTCTCTTGTGAAACTATAGGAATGGATACATTACTACTGGTAAACTCTAGTACTCTTTGACAATGAAGTTAGTCGCAACTCCTATCGTAACTATTTGAGCATTTCCGTAACTGAGAAATACGTTCTTTCGTTTGATAAACGCCGAGGAGTTCCAATTGCCTCAACTCGTTTCTAACTACATTTGTATTTCAAATTATACTATTATGTGTCAAATCCTTAAATACATTTGCAGTAAACAATACGACAAATTGCAAACAGTACCTACCAAGTCAATGTACAAAACGTACGAGACTAGTAACAGGGAAAAGATCAATGGCTTAATCCAAACACCATATTGCATTAAGAACCATATACGTACAAAAAAGGAATCGGACAGGGAAGGCAGCACTCAACCCAACCAGCCGAGCAGAGAACCAAGAAACACCACAACACACTTACACTGAGCGATACCAACACATAAGTAGTGCATTTACGTACGATCTGAATGGACATTCTTGCAGAAGGCCAAACAGCAAAGTGCAATTTAGCCACGTCTTACATGTATTTGGAATCTATCCAAAACGAGCTGAGCATTTGTAGTATAAAAATATGTGGGTAGTGAAATGAAAATCCGCATCCTCCCAAACTCGCTTTGATGTAGGGAGTGTGTGCAGGAAAGTAAAAGTATTAAACTCACGTACGTTTATTCTCGTCTGCCACTGCTTTAAGGATTCTAAAGTCTGAGATGTCCACTCCTTGTTGTCTTACACATCTACCAAATTCATTGACTGACACACGACCATGGTCATCTACATCTAGATCTGTCCACATCATATGACCGATAATACGGTCTATGTCAGTATCTGATGGAATATATAACAAGGCCGTTGCATGTTTAGATGTTTCTAATTTACTAGTATATAATCACAATTTGGAATTACATTTGCATTAACTATCTCAATACTTGATTTTTGCGTATTCAATATCCATATTTTGACTATTATGTAGTTTTCGAAAACCGTAATATACGGTGTTTAAAGTACTCGTGCGTTTATAATTTGACAGTTGTGCACTTTTGTACCCGTCAATATTATGCCCGCCTGGGCGGGGCGGTGATACAGGGCGAATTAGACAGATAACTCTTCCCAACAGGCGGGCATTTGACAACTTTATCGACTCCGAGTCCCGGGGAATATACTTCATTCCGGTTCCAATAACCGGGAGTTACTGCATGATTACCTGTCCCAACCCGTGGGATTTAGACAGCAAGCACTATCTCCAAGGTGAGATTTAGACATAAAACAATCGAAAATGTCTAATGCCCCTGGGTCGTCCACCGCCCCCGGGCGGGCATACCATTGGCTGTTACATTTGTAGCTAACTTGTACATTTGTACTTATTTATCCAATTGAAACACAAATAAAAAATGACACGTGTTTAAGTTTTAAGATAAACGATTAACAGAAACTTACTTCCTCCATCCATTTTGCGTTTGGCGTTTTTTTGTTTCTAGACAAAGTCCAATAAATGAGAGGCGAAATGTTCACAAATTCAACTGAAAGTTATAATTTTGTTCACAGATTCAAGACAAAGTTGTAACGCGTCAACAACACAAATAATTCTGAATGTCGAAGTGATTGAATAGTATGTTTTATGTACATGTATAAAGCACCGGTTTTACCTACACTTGTTACGTTTGAAATTATTTAAGTATTAAAACATTTAGGTAAACAATAGCATTAGGTGAATGTTTCACTTAAACGGACTTTTTGTACATTATACTTTATAAACCAATTGTGGAGGGTCGTCTCGTCTTTCAGAACGCTCGTTTTTGTGAAATATGATCTCGCGGAATAAGAATGTACTATAGACAATGGACAATGTTTGTTTAAAATATCACTTAAAATGAAACAATACACACATTGACAGCTGAATACTTATTATTTTATTATACTATATTTATATAGCCCTGTTTCATGTTAATTACCCGTTCAACAGTGTTGTACAATCATCACGATTTAACATGGTTAAAACAATATGTAATGGAAACAAACATGCCAGTAAAATAGTATGGGTAAAAATTAACCAATTATGGACAGTTTTAAAGAAATCAACACATTCATAACTAATTTAATGTAATCGAGTAAAATACAAGTCCAGTTGATTTTCCTAAGCTGTATGGCCAGTACATCACGCACATTCCCCCTAGTCATTTCTCACTTTTCACTATGCGACCTTTCAACGTATGTTTACCTAGTAAGATATTTGTGTTTCAAGAACAGCATCATATACCATTGCTACGAGAAACCGTCACCAAGGGTATAACCAAAGCTACCTTTAAACTTTTAAAGAGACACCCTAAACTAGACGGTGTTCACTGTTCACTGTGCCACCTAATGCCAATATTCACTAAAGACATACATGTTTTTGTGTTTCAAGAGCAGTGTCAAAACAGCCACTGCTAACAAGAAATTGTCCCCAAACGGATATGATTGAATGATACCACACGCAGGTCATTGAATCTTATATACAATACAAAATGTTTAATTAATTCTGTTTTCGTTCACTGCATAAAAAGCCAGTCTGTGTTGTCATGCTATTGTCACGATAAAACTTGCGAGGAACAAAATATTTACATAAACATGACACACGTCGGTAACATCTTTTGATCTGCGAGAGTCGATAGCGTTCACTTAGTGTCCCCAATCGGTGATAAAAAAGTTAAAAACAGCCAACCGGTAAACTAAAGTACCGTTAATTACGAACGCAGACAGAAAACAGACCGATGGCATATGTTAAAATGTTCACCTTTTGGCTACACTGATCACTGTTACAGCAGTTGCTGATACAAATTAGCATAAACACACGAGACTAATGTTCCACGAGGCTTTGAAGGCATGGTGACAAAATGACAGAGAGGTACTTGTTTACCCGTAAGCTCAACAATATGCATACACGACATTGTATCCTAGGGTACTGAAAACGTCATCTCTGTCAAAAATATGCGTAATCATTATTTAATTTTGCATGTTATTGCCGTACCAGAACACTATCAATCATACGATGGTACATGTACGAGTATATGTAGACTGGTTTGTGAATATTAAATACAATACAGTCTGTGTGAAATGTGATTGTACGTTGCCAACACAAGAGTTAAATG
Source organism: Spisula subtruncata (assembly GCA_963678985.1). NCBI lineage: Eukaryota > Metazoa > Mollusca > Bivalvia > Venerida > Mactridae > Spisula > Spisula subtruncata. Next base: position 15,346,285 of record OY787662.1, on the reverse strand, counting down.
TAGAATAGTACAGGTACACAATTTTCATTTCATTCTATAACCAACATTACAAGAAAGGCGTGTTACAGCATTGTGTGTTTTGAATGTCTCGATGGCAAGGACATGTGCTTGCCATTCAGTGACTGATGCCCTTCTTGCAATAACGTTCATTGTCTGTGCTTACTTACATACTCTTATATTACCCGTGTAAGACAACATTCTTCAGTAATAGATTGTACATTACTGGCGATATGTAACCATCTAATGGACGGACCACGTGACCCACCGACTTCAATTGTTTGGAAGGACAATCGACTTCCTTCCCCATGTACTAGAAGTTGGAACACAATGCATAATTTCACAGCCCTATAGATGTGATAAATCATGGATTGTAAGGACACGTGTTGTGAAGCAAATTTAATAAAATTGCAGTGCATGATGTCCTCTAGATCATACCTGTTCCAAAAATTGTACTTTTTAAAAAAGTTATAAAGACTTTTTTGAGAGTTATAACATAGTTTCAGAGTGAGGTAAGTACTGAAATAAAACAGTACACTGGTACTAAGGATTTTAAATGATTTTAGCTGTGGGTATAATGATAAATGCTCATCCCTGAAATATTTATGTAATAATTTAATCAACAAAAATATACAAAGGCAACACCAGGTAGGCAGGTTGTTTACAAATCACAAGATACATAAATCAACATTTCCAAATTACTTTAAGAGATGAGGGCGATTCATTCAAGTATGCCCAAGTGGTGAGAACCAATTTTGCATGAAAATGATGGCATTTTGGGTGCCATCTTGGATTTTGATAATGAATGCAATTTTCTTTGGCACAAGTTTCAGAATATGACATTTCTTTTGGTAAATCGCCCATAGCTCTTCGGATAATAAGAGCAATACATTATGATGCAATTTACAGGAAACATTTTTATCAATATCAGACAAACTTACAATGGCATACACAAAAGATGGGCAGCACCAATAATTATCTTCATGTAATAACATGTTAAACAAAAATGATAGCCAATGTAATTGTTAATACAAAATTAAAGGCAAAGATATTATGCAAAGGCATACTTCTTACATGAAATAGCTATTTTCTATTAAGGATGGACTTATGAGCCGGATTCAGACTGAAAACATACAGATAACTAACATGTGTTCGTAAAATAAAGTCTACTTTAAGACATGTGTCTGTTTAAATATACATTTAATTGATAATTGAGTTACCAATAAGCTGTTATGCTTCATGTTTGTAGTAAAACAGTGGGGAGCGGTGGCCAAGAGGTAAGACACGCGCTTATGGATTGAGAGGTCAAGGGTTCGACCCCCCTCTGGACCACTGGTTAATTTCTGTGAGCAAGACCCACGTGCTCCACTCCACCATGGTGTAAAATGTGTCTATTCCTAGGCGCCGCATCTATCGATGTTGGCTGCCACACCCACAGGAGAAATAGTTTCTCCCGGGAGGCATGAACCTAGGTTTCCATAGGTAGCACAACGACCAGGGGAAGTTAAATGTCAAAGGGTGCTTGAGTGACTTAACAGCTGAAAAGAGCCCTCGACAATTGGTAACTTAACTTTTTTTAAAACTCAGAGCATTTAAGAAAATTGAGAAAACCGTAAACTATAAAAGTAAATGAACGTCTGTTTAAAAAAAGATAATATCAACAAATAGGACAAGAAAAGCATGCAGCATTGAAGAAAATCACAAAGATTTCAAAACATAACGAACATGCACACTATGTGCATTAAAAGAGCAATGGCACAAATAAAGTCACAACACTTCTTATTTGAAATGCATACATGTAAATGCACTTAGTTGTCAATATTGGCTTCTCTGAGCAAGGCAGTACAATTGGTATTCCTAACAACATTTATAATTAATAGCAATTATTAAAATTAAGCATTACAATATTGCATGAAGTCCCATCTTACTCTCCATTCAATAAAACTGGAATGAAATATTTCTGAAGTTCATTTTACAAAGTACAACAATATGAAATGGAATGCTCAATTTTTAATTTGTGTAGTTAATTTAGCTATTAACATTGAGCGAGCCAAATTTAGCATATCTAGGGAGGTGTACACGACGTTTCTTACTGATGCACATAAATCCTACCACTACAACTAATATCACCAATACTGCCCCCATGGACCCTATTACATAATACAAGTAATTGGGAACTGTAGGAGGCAAAGGGGAGGTATTAATGGGCACAAATGTGGTCTGACCCCCTGATATGCATGTTTTGTAATTTTCAAAATCTAATTCAGAAATTGCACAAATATGCCTTGAAAAGCAACTACCATTACAATGCTGTCCCACGTTCCATTTAACATTGTTATAATCCAGATAATGCTTGAATGCTTTATTCTCCTGTTCGCTGAAGCCTTTCATGACGCTATGCATGGCCGCCGGTCTGAGATCATCGACGGCGTAAACGTCCGATGTGTCATACTCTTTCTCCCATTTTGTTGGATCGCCAGCAATATTCGCCTCAGTCAAGTTGAGATAATATTGGACATACTTCTTCAGGGCTCCGTTCTGATTATCGTACTGGAATAGTCGAATAGCCGGATTGTTTGCACCAACTCCGGGCAGTGTGCTCTTCCATGGAGTAACTGCGGGGCTTAGTAACATGACACCTATTGGTTTGCCTGGAAAATGTGATATATACAATGATTTACATCCTTCTTTAAGTAAAAATAATGAAAAATGAAAATGTAAACATAATCAACAAGCCTTGTAAAGTCCTGTATTAACTATTCATGTATTATAATCCCAAAAATTTTGATATTTTGATATTTACAATAATAAATTTTGGTGAGGGGTTGGAAAGTTTAATTCATGCTTGTGTTCTTTAACAACACAACTGCAGTGAACACAGAAAGTAGATTTTTCGAAATTCAAAAATTCAACCTCGAGACTTCTTCTCATTCACAAATTTTGTGAAATATAGATCACATAAAAAATTCTTAATTTACAGTAATACTGTAAAATCATTCATTTTTGTGGGGGATTAAATTTTCATGGATTTAGTGGTTCACATCCAACCACGAAATCAAATCCCATCAAACAACATTTCTACCCACGTATTTACTACCTGAAATACAATCCACAAATTAACGTCCCATCGAACTGGTCTTTTTTTGAAACCCTGATATTGCTTGATCAAATTAAATGATTTTACAGTAAAAAGTCTGGTACCTTCTCCATCAAACTGGATCCTAAAGCTGTCAGTATGTTCATGGCCATATAACTGTGCCTCAATCACATCAGCGTAACTCTCCAGTAATTTAAGGTACTTTTTGTTGTATGTCGGGTAAAACCAGTTCATCCCTTCAACGAGTTCAAACGTGCCAGGTGGAACATGAGCAATTATATATACCTGAAATATAAATATTTACATTCAAAAAGTACATCAACATAATTACCGAGAGCTTGATACAAAACTGTGGTAACACCATTAATTTATAGAGGCATGCACCATAGTTTTGCACTAAACCCTCGATATACAGTCAAACCACTATTACTACAAAACCTTTCTTTTTTCAGTCCACAAATTATCTCTTTTATCAATACTTTTTATCTTCTTTCAATATTAAATCCCTTATGATAAACCATCCGTTGACAAATACCACCTTTGGTACGGCATTTATTATTCTCATGGGAGGTCTTCAAAGACAGGTATGACTGTTCTAGCAAACATAAGTCTAGTTAGAATAAGACAATAACAGTAGTCAATTAACATAAACAATCCCATTAAAATAGGGTCAGATAAGTCAATGACATTGTATGAAACATGTATGTTAATTTCTTAATCTCCAGTCAATATTTTCAGCTGTAGGGGACCAATCAACTGATGTTTCATTATATAATGTAATGTAATATACAAGGGCCAAAATTATTGTTTGATGGGATTTGATATCTTGGCTGAAGGTGAACCTCTAAACTTAATCCCCCTAAAAAATTAATGATTGCCCATTGCATTGTTCTACTAAACATTCTTTCAAGTACTACCCGCACATTTATCAACCAGGAATTGTAACCAAAATGTTAAACATTAATGGTAACATTGGTTTCTATAAACTGATTTGCCTGATGTGTAAATGAAATGTTCTCAGAACATAGACAAAATAGCTGGAACATAGAAATAGGTTTTTTTTACTGAAAAGCAAAACTGTTTCCATGAATCTAAATTGGTTGTATGAATCTAACTTATAGATCTACAACGACCTTCAAAATATGACCCCTGGACGAGTCCATATGCCAAGGTTGAAACGATATTTACCGTTATTTTATGAAAAAATATGGATACAGTTGAAAAAAACTCACTTTACTTCTAGTTGGCAACGTGGCTTAGTGGATAAACTGTTCTCTTGTCAGAAGCATACTTTTTATATGGCAATGGGTTCGAGTCCGCTGCTATACTCTTTTTCAATAATTAAAAATCTATAGTGTGTATTTTTATTCTTAATTTTTGATATATTCACCTTTTATAACTAATACAAAATGATTTGTTTCCTTTACATTGATTTAGTCTGGATATTGTATTTATTGCTCATTTTCATCTTCATGCTCTGGTGATATATAATTGGATTCAATTACAAATAACTCGAGTCATTGGCTTCGCTGCAATCAACATCTTAAGAATGTTCTGTAGAAACGTCAGAATAAGCTAATGGTTTATCTTGTCAGTGGTTTGTGTGGTGTACATCGCTTTCAATTGCTAATTTTTTTCTTTCCAGTGTGAGTTCGGACCCACTTACGAACATTTTTTTTATATTTAATAAACTTATGCTTAAATGTAATGCTATATGAATTCATATCAATTATACAATGTGTCAAAACCAGTGCGAGTATCAATTGAGTTACAAGTTACGACATTGAGACAACCTTTTGTGCTTATATGCTAGCTCTTGTCAGTCGGGCAACCCTCCCACACACTAACAAGCGAAAACAGTCCTATTTCCTTCTCCTTCATACAAAACCTATGTACTTTCTCGATGAGATTTTTCGCGTGGACGCTAAATCTGTGTACCAACTATGACATATATCTTATGTGCTTTTTACACACTGAAACTTTTATAATTATGCATCTCTGTATAATTAGACAAGCACGAAACATATTTGCTGAGCAAAATTAATAAAAAATAAATATAGCAGAATGCGATTTGAACTCATTCATTAAGTTTTGAAGTACATGTACTCGTATTCATAGTAGGCTATGCGCACTACTTGATTAGACCATTCTTAAAGCATACTTTATGGGTAAATACACCCCTATAACCTGGTTAACTCCAATGTTAAAAATACAGTTACGCCCGAGTGCTTGTTGTAGATCTATAGTAATGAATACATGGTAAATGTATTGATGTAATTTTAATGAATTGAATTGTTTGTTATCATGATTAAATGGTGTTGCAACGAATGTAATTTTATAAATGTTTAAATGATTAACAGAATTATATGAAGCACTTACTTTTTCATCTTTTCTTCTAGCTGACTTGAGTTGATCTTCCATCCAGTGAAACTGATCAGCTGGGTCAGGTAAATCTTTGGTCAGTTTATCCTGATCATAATATAAGTTGGTGTTCAAACCTAGCAGTCTTATCTTATCAGTGACCTGTGAGCTATAGTAACCACCTGTAAATACAGTAAAACTTCATTTAGACAAGCATTGATATTATGAGCACCCGGCTTATTATGAGTAAATTTCAAAGTCCCCCCGAATTCGCTGAATATAATAAATAATTATGTTGTATACTTCACTTTGCCTCTATCAGCTAGCTATTGGAAAATGGCAGTTTTTTTTTGTTCATTCAAACAATAGATTATTGGTAGGCGCATTGCTAATGAATAGGTGATCTACACTTTTTCCAGCCAAAGATAGCCATCTGTTGATGTAGATAAATAAATTGTTCATCTCTCGTGACGAATGCAGAAAATGAGCAAACATATGCTAAGAATCATCCAAAGTGAATTAATGCCTAAGAACTACTTAAAGCATTATCAATACTAAGATTGATAACGGATTTAAATCTTAAACCACTCACCATTATGGAATTGTCGACTTTCATTTTGCCCAAGGACAGCTTCCCAACCACTGTTATTTAATATCCCCTTATAATATCCAGTTTGTTCAACATTATAGGGCATCATATTGGCAGGATAAGGGTCATGGTTTCCTAGAACTGGATATATTGTGGTGTTAGGAAAAACAGCCGCTAGTTCCTCTGTAACATTGCCTATCAAAGTGTAAACTTTACCCAAATCTAAATCTTTGTTGTCAATATGAGGTACACTGTCTCTGTAAAATAATGAGATATTATATACAAGTTGCAATTTCATGATTTAGTACCTGCATTCATTAATTTGCTTATTTGTTCTACTAATTACATGTTTATACAGTGTCACTTAATCAGGGCTTTCACTAGGCTCCAAATGTAAAGAGTCAAAATTACTCCCAACTCAATTTTCAAGAGTAATCAACATATTGCAAGAAAATTTCTATTATAACTTTAGTAAATTCAACTCTTCACCTTAAATTTCAAGAGTCAAAATACACTTTTAAGAGTCACATCAAACACCCTGACTCCTAAAACAACAAGCAGCCTGTTATTAAATTTTCAGTGACAACTAAGAACTATTTGTCAGTAAGCGATAAATTATTATCATCTAGGCCTTATTCAGGAATTCAGACTTTTGCAACTTTTGTGATTAAAAAAATCAAACCAAATAAAAACTGTGTGAAAGAACCTACCCTGTCCATACAATAAAGTCCGGGTCTGGATGTATTTTGTACATGGCTTGTATAGCAGAGGTAATCAGTTGCCATGGTGCATCACACAAGTAGTTACCATAGTTACCAATGTTCACCTTACCACTACTGTTACCATGGTGACACATGTCAGTCGGATCTCCTGTAGAACTGTAGTTAGCATCATAGTGAAAGTCCGTCACTTGCCAAAAATAACCTGAAAATTGACATACAGAATACAGACAGATCTGAAATTACCTGCAAGACATTATGACTACGACAAATACCTGTGGCTATTTTGAGGCTACAGAATGACCAACCAACCAAGATCATATTTAGGCTACATGCAGCAACATTTTATAGGACAGTACAAACATTTTCCCAACAGCAATTGATCAATCATTGATTCATTGGGTATTTTTATTGTTTATTTACAATATATTTTTGTACTGGGTATGCACCAATCAAATGCATCCAGAGCCCCACACCCTGGGATTCTTGGGAGATAGACGAGGGACTGTCTATCATTTCTGACTTTTACCTCCTCACGTCAGTCACGATAGTCTCTAAGTCGAGATTGTTTGACTACTTTGGGGATGGCAGGGTAAATGGCCGTGTTTTTATCTTCAAGATTTCCCTGCACGGCCGGGGAAATGTTGTATTTTTTCTCCGACCAATACCCTGGGGACAATATTAAGTTGTCAGGGGGCCGGGAAGATTTTTCATCAGCTGACCCAGCAAGCCCAGGAAGGGCAGGGTTTTGACGCTCCAAAAGTAACAATCCCAACCCATCCCCTGGGGTGGTAGTCAAACAATCACGACTTAGTGAGTAGCTGTCAGAGATGGAAGTCAGAAATTATAAAAAAATCTCCTTGCAGACAGCCCCTCTTCTACTGGTGTGGGTGCCCATGGATGCAACTGACTGGTGCATTTTTTTCACCAAATACCTTAAATAAAATGCAATTTAGGTCACTGTTTTCACTGCTAAATCTCCATATCATAATCCATTGATAGCAAATAAGCAAGGAGAGATCTGCCCTAATAGCAGGAACTATCTAAATCCGGGACATGAAAGTCGACTACATCATAGGGCGTTATCAATATCTATCCTGTCGGTGAATATAACCTGATAAGCGGGGTGTATATAACGGCCGCTTATACGGTCCGGTATAATTTTTATTTCTGTACGGTCCGGAATTAATCCGGAATCGACGATTTCAGCAGTTACAACGGTCAATTATATGGTAACAAATTGGGTTATTTCTTCCGTGATTTATATCTTATGATGTTTATGATTATGTATAATTTCAACTGCCTCAAAGGAATCTCAAGTAATCAACAAATGGGTGTCAAATTGACAACGATCTTTATGACTCTAGTCTGTATATACAACCTGTCTGTCACCATGGTTATCTAATATCTTGTATTAATTAAATTCCTGTAATCTGAGTGTAACAACTGCAATGATTTTATTATATAACTATCACAAAACACATGTAGATTACACGACGGGAGGGCTGTATATTTATATTGAACTTCTGATCGGTACATTATCTAGATAGAAATCTCATATTGTCTTCTTGGCGGGGAGTTTCCTGTTAATTATGTAAAAATAGACAGTCACCGTGGATGAATTAATCCGAATGCATTGTTTCATCAATGTGTAAATTATATCCCCATTTTAATTGTTTATAGTGGACAAACATAACCGAAATTGCTAAAAAAATAAGATAAAAAAGCACATACGAAAAATGGAAAATGTCAGTTTTTTACTTATTAAAATAATTAAAAAAAATATGAATAAAAGTGTGCGTTTCACGCGCATGCTATAGTTTTATGTAACGGTACAAATTAGTATTCGACAATTTTCTATCGTTCATTTTGAAATCATGAAGCTGGAAACTTACTATAATTTTAACTAATGCGATGGAATAAGAAAGTGTACAGAAAACACGAAAAATGGACGTGTTTTAAAATGATATACTTACAAATTTAAAAAATAATCATGCATAAAATTATGCCTATTCCTCGCAGGGGTGTATTGCCGTATGGAAAACGTTCTGTTTAGATCATTTCCTATTGTAAATTTTGATATCCTTAAGATATAATATTACAATAGTAATAGAGAAGTCGTCCAGAATTTTTTGAAAATATGGTATTATAAGGCGTATTTTGAAATCAAATAATTAAGAAACGAATTAATAAATATGCATGCATAAAACCAAGCCTATTCCTAGCAGGGATGTACTATTGTTTAGTAAACATAAGTTTTATATCATTTGCTTTTAAAAATTTCGAGATCCTAAAGCTACAACATAACTATATTTATAGAGAAGTAATAAATTTGTTTTTGAAAATATGGCAAATTGGCATATTTTGAAATAAAATAGTTTTTAAATGAATTGATATCTAGGCATAAAATCATGCCTATTCTTAGCAGGGATGTATTGTTGTATGGTAAATGTACATTTTAGATCATTTGCTTTTACTCACTTCGAGATCTTTAAGTCGCAATAAGGTTAGTATCATGGACCGCAAGACAAAGACAGCGATTAGCGTGATGATCACACCTCTTTCAACTTAAGATAATTAGTTTTAAAATGTTAATTCCGACTTTCTATTAAACAAAAAGAAAAACGTAATATTAAACTTTCATTTGAGCTAAAAAAACCTCGATACTGTTATTGAAACTAAGCATATAATCATTTTTGTGACAACGCTTTCACGGGATTATAATTACATTGTTCCTGCTAATAGGAAACTCAAATTATCTTACTTTTTACATATTTCAAAACAGATATAATAGAGGTATACACATGATCAAATTAATTAATTATATGCACTCTTGGTCAATTCCATCAACTGACACACTATTGTCAGGAAGTCTAACCCATTTCATTCTATGGATACCTCACTGTCTTATCCGAAATACGTGTATCCGAATTGTGTACAGTTTGGTAAACAAAACAGAAAGTGATAATGCATACCAGTGTCTTTGGAGTAGGATACCCCAGAAAACGTCAACAGCACAACACAATTATACAATAAACGTCTATACATATTGATTATGTACGACAATAAGATAAATATTTAGTTTTACGTAAAACACAAAACAAAAACAATTCCCAGTTCAAAGTTCAGAAACTAAGGGAGACAACCTGAGATTGTGCCTCATTTTGTCATACGCGAGTACTTTCCCTTGGCTAATTTCAAAGCTTTGATACACTGAGCAGATACATGCACTGAGTGAGAATGAAACCAAATTTGAAAAGAATGAACGAAACAAATAAACTAAATAAACTATTATAGGCTTATAAATAAAATACTGTAAAGGAAAACGTTTTAGTATTGTCTCTGTAAAAAGTGAGTTTTTGAAATTCGTATCATTTAATTTAATGAATATTGAGCAATAAAAAAAATGAAAATGAAGACATTTTATTTTTGGCAGTCCCGAACATTCTTGATTAACAAGACTATTCCTGTTTTTTTCTCAGGCTTGTTATTCATTCAGAATGTAGTCTATATACTTTCACATAATTCTGTTTTATAAAAAAGCATAATTGCATGTCGTTTCTAAACGTAGCAAACACGTAAATTCACTCAAGGAACATGCCCATATAGTATGAAACCATCTACCATATGCAAATCTATTCACGAATCGTAATCGTAAGACACCTCCACGTGTTCCAAGGACGACTGAGGTTATCGGACATGGTTCTGTGTGGCTGACATATCTATTAAATTCAGGGATTTTTAGGGATTTTTTAGGGATTTTTCAACAATTATAATATTATTTAATATTGTAATTTCAAACATAACGATTGCAACTAGAAACCGACACTGAATCCAATATGTCAATGCATCTATCACAAACTTCGTTAAAGGTCCATATAATTATTCATTGCACATTATATTACATGTTTTCTAATTGACCACTCAGCATTTATTGAACACCTGTCGCTTGAGTCCTTTACTGCACGAACATTAAATCCCTTCATTAAAAACAAACAAAAATGTAACCTGGTGAAGCATTGATGACGAAACGTCATTATTATATACAATAACACTTCTTTAAAATGACGAGCATCGAAAATACGAGCACTTGGTCTATGTCGAGCAATTTTTTGAAGTTTTATACAATTTCCAAACTCGCTAAATATAAAGTTGTATCAATTGGCAACTCGTGATAGATCCTCTATATCCAAATCAACGCTGAAACGAGGCCGAAAGGAACGACTTTATTAATAATCCGAGTTAGCTTTCTACTCAATACGGTCATGATTTGTGTAAATGAATGTGTATATCTATCATGAAATGAAAAAAACCACTAATGACTTATTGTTATAATTAATAAACGATTGACTTTGGTTACAAAGAGATGTTTTAACTTCAATATCCTCTATGTATATATTTCATCGCATTTAATGTGAAAAATACTACCGTGTACGTAAGCTTGGAAGAAGTGGCTATATTGTCATAAGTTCGATGGCTCATTTTGCTTTGACAATATTTTCCAGAAAACGGGACCAAAAACTTAATTAAAGTAAACTTTTGTTCATAAAATGCTCTACAAAGTATTGTACATATACATATAACATTATAACAACAACAGCCAGCAACCCAAAACCTTTCTATTTCGTGTGTCTGTTTGCATTATTTTTAGAACATCAAAGTAGGCGGATAAAACATTCAGATTTAACATCTATATAATTATTATATTATTATAAATGAGAAAAAAATAGAATGTCAGCAATTTTAACTTGTGCTCTCCGATGTCGCCAGATGTATTAACTATTATTATATATATGTCTGCATTGTTTCTTTCATTATAGTTAAAATGTAGATTAAAACTATGTGTAAGGTTTTATTTAATTGACTGAAAATCAGTTAGCAAAAATATGTTACTGGTCCCGACAAAAAAAAAAGAAATTAACTGTTACTGTGTCATTTGTGCCATTAAATCGGAAGCTTACAATTTGAATTTGCTGTTCTGTTAAACAGACGTGCCGAAGTCGTGTCATGTTTTAAAATTGAAATTCAAAGTGTATTTTATACATAACCTATTGCTAAAATGCACGGCTCTTGAATTGCACATGCTTAAATATTCCTGAAGATAATGTCGATGCAAAACGCAATAGTAATTATAATTAATACATTTTTAGTAATTAATTCTTCAGAAGCGTATACGCTTGTTTCGAAAATAAAATTGATCACAATTTAAATAAAACACATTAGTAAGTTAAAAAATACACCGCCCATATACTCTTTTAATACGTGGGTGAATCAAAAAGTTCGTAGAAAAATATCATAACTCGCAAACCACAGCTTTAAATGCTTTCAAATTTTGATATAACGAGATCATATGTATAACAAAACAATTTGTCAAATTTCATTGAATAAGTAAAAACTAAATGATGTTTATATTGAAATGCACACATGCTGTAACAGCATGCCGGAGCACGTCAGCGTCATTTGATGAACGACGTCAAACTTACGCCACGTTTTTCAATACTTACATTAACGTATTGACTCATTTTAGCTTCTCGAGTGACTAATATGTAGGTATTTTTGGATAACCATCGTCATAATTATTTCTGCATTTTCAATAGTTTGTTTAATATCGTGTGCGCTGTCCCATAAGATTAATCTAAGTGTTTTGCTATATCCGATATTATATAGCGCTGGTCCTCTTCGACGACGTTGCGAACCAACGTCACCAATATCGGGTGTATTTTATTTGGTTGTCAACTTCTGATATCCTACACAAAAGCACTAATTCCACTTATAAATCGATGTCTAGTTATGTAAGGATACCTACACGTTCCAAACCATGTATTGTCTCTGATGCCGTATATTCCAGTTTCACGCAGATTTTGATAGCCGCCCGTGATTCCGTAAATTCCGGTTGACCCGTTTTACGCGGGTATTTCTATATAGTGCGATTATGTAAATGTCGATTAAAACATTATTTATCGGAAATGACGTCTGAAATTTTAGCAGACTTTATAAATGAAATCATGCAATCAGACATAACATGTGGATGGTTTTTATCATCAGGTCGATTTAAATGTGTGTATGTTAAATACCAATGTATTCATTCAGCATGAATATGACGACAATAACTCTGACAATAAAAAAGTCTACGAACTTTTTGATTCACCCACGTACATAGGGGTCTGTATCGTCTTCCACTCCGGAATGGAATGAAATAAGGAATGAAAAAAAACCCGGAAGTATCGCTCTGCAAGTTAGAAGTACTAGTTTACGTAAAACGGCGGTTTGTTACCGACGTTTATCTTTGGTTATCTGGAAAGATTTGTCGATGACGAAACAATTTGCCCGGAAAAAGAATCAACCATTTCTAACTTGTTCAAGCAAATGGCAACTGCTCCCTATGTCACGAAAGAAGATAACATACTCAACTCAGTAGAGTCGAAGCATCTCAAATAGAAATCTCATCTCAAATTAAGTTTTGCTACAATCCGAGTCCAAATTTGAGTAAAATCTGAAGTTCGCACTCTTTGAAAATTTGATACGAGTAATAAATTCAGAATAATGTACTCTGTTTTTGTATTCGGGGGGGGGGGGGCAGTACCAGATTATCCAGACCACTGACTGAAACTCTTACCAACCAGCGCTGACCGGACACGCAGTGTACAATGCATTTAGTCAGTCTTCCCCATCATACCCTTGATGAGACTTTTGCCTTCACGATTCTCGTGGATGTGATGGGAATACTTGCTGTTTTGTAAGATCTATGGATATCTATAAGAAATCTAAACTATCATTATCAACAATTTCAAGAGCAATACATTAAAAGCCTACTTTTTATTTTTAAAAATGTATTTTCTATAAGTATTTAGTATTTAAACAAATGTCCTTTGAACTATGTTCTTGAGCCACTGGTACAAGTTAATCACGGAGTTCATGTTTCCCGTGTTGCAGTTCCCAGATTTCCTGTTAGCTTCTGTTTTCAGGCCTTGTGTTTACACCACACAATACCACCAGTATAAATATATGAGAAACATAAAAGAACGTTAAATGCGTATTAAAATTTGCAATAATTGTTATAAATAAACAAACGAGTCTGTAAAGTTGCTAACATGGGTCTTGATATATTTATCGTCTTTTTAATCAAAATATTTATATAAACAATCCTATTGACTTTCAGTATTTCAGTGAATACGGAAAATGTTGACGGTAATAAATTCAAAACGTGTTCATAACGACATACACTGTGGTATAGCTTGGCCACATTGACATGAGCTTGACCTGTAGTCCAGTCATTTTAACTTTTAACCTCAAACTAATTGCAAAACAAACAGTTTTGTGTTTATATGGTGCGTAAAGCTATCCTTAGCAATGTACAAAATGTCCTTATTGAATATTCGTGGGACTTTTTGAGATATTTACAAATATATTGAATTGTCACATGTTTTCGCGATATTTGTCACTTTTGATGTAAATAAATCTTGACTTGTACCAGTAACTTATTTTTACATCGTGCTTAGAGGTCGCAATTTTGGTTTGATTTTTATGAAACTTGGCAGCAATGATCATCGAAAGCTAATCTAGGTAAAATAAAAGTTTGAGTTAACCGGAGCCAAAATCTAGGTCACTAGGTCAAAATAAAGAAAAAACGAGTTATAGTCACCAGGGGTCGCAATTTCTACCTTACACTTGTGAAGTTTAGTCACAATGATCACCTTACAAAACTCAAGGTCATGTATGAAATTGGATTAACCTGAGTTAAAAACTAGGTCACTAGGCCAAATTATAGAACAAATCTTTAGAAGGCGTCCCTTTTACCTAATCTTTATGAAACCATGTCACATGGATAATGAAGACAAAATGTAGGTCAAATTCAATATTTACTTATCATGAGTTAAAACTAGGTCACTAGGTCAAAAAATAGACAAACCTTCATGCGCCAAAAAGTCGCATCGATTATTTTCACCTATTGACCTAATTTTGACCCAAATCATTCAATAACATACTTGTCTTAGATGTTTTGAGATGAGCATTGTGACCAAGTTGCATAAATATTAGACCAAAATTGTGAATTTTGTACCTACACAACGTTTTCCTTTGATTTAAACTAGCGACCTACTTTTTGACCCCAGATGACCCAATTTATAACTTTGACCTAGATTTTGTTGATATTATAATTGTGACCAAGTTTCACAAATATAAGGTCTACATTATGACCTCTAGCGACTACACAAGGTTTTGCTACAATTTGACCTAGTGACCTAGTTTTTTATCCTTGATCATCCATTTTCTACATTGGCCTAAATTTTGTTCAGATAATCACTCTGACCAAGTTTCATAATCATAAATCCAAAATTGTGAATACAAATGCAATTGTGGACGAACAGACAAAGAGAACAATCACTATTTCTCCCGAATCGATAATTTCGTGTACATTTTGTATATTGACATTATTGTATACTGTCCAAACACAAATATCCCTTTTCCATTAGACATACATGTATACAACACATGATATGTGTAAATTTTAAACAAATTGGATTAATATTAAAGCAATGAGTAAAACTTTTGTTTCCCCTTCCAAGTGCTATTTTGAGTCATTTTGTCGACATTTGAATGAGTAGTATACCAACACGTAGACTGGCATATATATGAAAAGCTAATTGTCTGATGATAAAATCAATATTTGTATTCGATAGAAGAAGGTTGTATCTTTCAGAAAATATAAGCTTTAAGGTGCAATTAGTAAATATTTATCGACTTACATGGGAATTATTAGAACTTAAAATTCCCTATGTAGTATGAAATAAGGAAAATGCTGAAATTGCTACCAAAGGTGACCTTAAACATGTCGATTTTTTTGTATTTTCCCCACTGAACTCGCATATTTGACGTTTTGTCTGTAGTTGATAATAGTCTGTAGATGATGAAAATGCAAAGAAACTCTGTTTTGCAATTTGTTTGAGGTTGACCATATTTTTTAGCTTCAATGACTGGACTACTGTTGATTAGCATAATTTAACAGTTGATATATTGTCTACGTTTATAACACCGACTGTATGTTTTCATAATCGGGGAGTATCACGAAGACGCTCGACTTGTAATACAAACTCAAATCTGAAATACCGATATTGCATGATATGCTTGCGGAAATTGATATATTCAACACAAAAACCTTGTAATATATTCTTGCATAAAGGACAGGTTCAGGTCAAAATAGCCAAGCTATATATTGTAGACTACTCAAGACCATTTATTTTTGAGTGGACCAGAACACTTCCGAACGCCGTCATTGAATTATCTCCCGTTGAATTAAATATACTGATAGAAAACATGCATTCCCATGGAAACATTACGTTAGTTTATTAATTTATTTATGGTCGATTGTGAAACAATTTTTCCAACTTATATTAATCACGCTCAACACCTCATTACCGATGTTATCCATCGCCACGAGGGTATGAGAAGAGAAGCCAGTTTCCCTTATATGCTGAGCGTCTGGTATCATTTTTATTTCGGCTTTTGATATAACGCGGCCTGGGATCGAACCCGGGACCTTACGCAGTTCGAACATGTTGACGGTCTCCTCTACTTTGCGATCCGTTTTACTGAAATATGCTGAAGTCGAGATGAACATGGCATATGGAATACTTTTGAATTTTAAAATCATCGCAAATGACCGTAAGGTTAATCATTTCAATACGAATACTGAATAATATGGTCAGTTAAAGCCAAATCGTCATGGAACTGGGTTAATTTGAGTATTTTGTGCAATACTGTGTGCGCTCAAAAGTGAGCAAACAGTAGGACATAAGAATTGCCAATAAACGTCATTAAAGTGACTCAAGCTAGGCCAGTCGGTAAATTTATCAAAAAGCTCTCTTAAAATCGCATTTTTTTGGCTTGAGCGACCTAATATATTTATATACGAATCTGGACTTATTCATCTAAAAGAAAAATGATCGCATAATTCGGTTCATTACCTTTTAAACCCATAAAATCTATTGCGTGACTAATGCAGTAAATATATATTTAACGTTGTTCAATGGCGTAGTAGTATATAAATGCGATTAACGGACGGTGAACTATGTTCGTGAGTTTTAGTCAATAGCGCGTTTGGTCGTAATGCAACTTTTGTGATTAAAACGTCTACAAAACGTGTTTTTATCATCGAAATGGAGTTTAGTCCCTTAATAAACTGAAAATGAGCTTATTATAAGTACATGTATACCAGTCGACCTATCAACTTCAGTGTTATGTTGTTTGAACCAGATACGGGACAGGTAAAAGCCCCAGGGTCCAGATGGTCCTCTCCTAACTATTGTATTATATATATTTAATGCTTAAACAATTACTAAAAAAAAGGATTTTAAATCCCGTCAGAATGTTACATCATCAATGATCTGTTGCCCCGAGTCCGTAGTTCTGGCACATGCTGCCCTCCCACATTCCCGAGCTTTATTAATTGTTGTATCAATTAGTCATTATTATTAATTATGCCTGTTAGTTTATAGAATACTAATTAGTAGTGGCCTAATTACCAACAATTGGAAACAAAGTCAGCATTTAGACATACAGGAATATCATTAACGTGACATTTATTCCAATGAGTTGAATCATCGTTATTTAACAAAGCTGATTCGCGACTGCAAGGCGGCACATATCCTCATTATTTTTTCTGCATCCGATATACAACATGCATCAGAGTAAGATTGTATAACAGTTTTGCTACCTTTCCGATATCAATGCCTGCACTATTTCCTACTCGGTACCTTTCTATACACCACCCATCCATTCGTCCCCCCTTTCAATCTTTCCCTTCACCAATCAACCCCTACATCATCTCTCACTACATCTCCCCCTTAACCCCGTGTTTCAAGTCTCTTTCTGTATACACTAACTCTTCACCATACTTACTCTGTCCCTCATATTTTCCACAGTCTCTTACTTTGCTCCACAGTTCTACCTTCCAGTCTAGCCACTTCTCTCACACTCTTTCATCATTCAAACCCTCTTTCCCTCTCTCCCTTACTGCCAATTCCCTTATTCTATTGTCTCTATGCATCCACTCTCTGATTCTGCCTCTATATTATCCCCTAATACTCTCTCAACACCATTCTTCCTTCAACACCTTCCACATACACTCCCTTGCGCTCTCTCTTCCACATTTTCCTCTCCACAGACTCGTACCATCACTCTCCGACTGTTTCCGCCTCCAAACACTATCCCTTACTGGCTCTTTCATCCACCACCTTTCTTTCGTCAACCTTCCTCCCTTTCGCAGACTGATACCGTCTCTCTCCTTCTCATTCTCACTGTTTCAAGTTCCCCCTTTTCATCTCTTCATCTCTCTGTCATCTCCCTTCCTTGATTAATGATTATTCTAATTGCGCATATATCAATTTTCAGAAAAAAATACATGTTTTACAACAAATATAATGTCTCACGTATAGTTCATCTTAATAATTTTAAGTTTTTATATTTTGAATGGTGTTGTTTAAAGTATTCCTACTCTAATGTCGTTATGAACATCACCGGTGGCGTGCTTGTAACTTTGAAACTGATCATATAAGTCTCTAGAGAAATTAACATTTTCAAGTAATTATTTTTAACTGCAATGACTGCTTCTTAATCGCTTCCAACTAAAACAACCATAGATATATTCCGCTACGATATATCAGGTAAACACGCATTACTGGAATGAACCAGTTCGTTTCATCTGATGAGTTCGTCTCATTTAAGACACAATTAATCTGGAAATTGTTTATTCTGATACGAGAATCAACACGAATTGAGCATTTAACGACTGTTTGTGTGAACGAGTTTTTGTTTCAGCCGCAAAAAAACTAATCGAAACAATTAGTGGACGTACTTATTTGATCACAACTTCAAATAGATCCGTCATTGCAATCCATATCTGTACCATGATTGTACGGCTGATATTTTGTCTTCGCAGTCAAATCGCATCGCCAATGATATTAACAACACACAGCGCTTTTTCGTATAATTGAGTTTCGATCAAATTCTTTGCTCATGTTCTGAAGTTATATTATACCTCCGGGGATAAAGTTAATGAAAATTCCTAACTTGTGTCGCATGCACTCGTAAACATTTCAAACCTCAAACAATATTCCGAGAACACTGAAGCCGGTTTGTTGTTTTTCGACGTCATTCACAGGGACAATAAAACAGTTATGGAAGCGAACTTGTTCATTTTGATCCTGTTATGAACAGTTCAGATTTTTCTATTAGCTGCTCGAGATTTTTTCATTTGCGGAGTCTTATCCGACGTAAGTTGGGTTATAATTGGCTCATTGATGATACAGTTATGTTTGAGACGAAGCGAAAAATATTTCAGTATAAAAATTAGGTAATGTAAAAAAAAATAGGATATGTACGAGCAAGTCATTATGTGGGTGAATTAAAAACAACGTTGCGAATAAAATAAAATGCCTTTATATTACTTATATTATAACAGCATCATCATTATTAACAACTGCAGTAACAGCAGCAACAACGACTACATGTAAATATATATGGAAATAACGTCCAAGAGCTAAGATCGACTTATTTACACTTTTTTGCCAAACATAAAATTGGTCTTAAAATGGACAGCTGCAGGAGCAACACAAACACCAGAAACTCTGACATAAACAACAGCATGGCATAAAAATTGCAGTAGAAACACACACAGCAGCAACACAATCGATATCGATAGGAACAACATTCAAGAACAATAATTATAGCTAACAGCAACAACATAAACAACAGCAAAAAAAATAACAACAACGATAACAAAAAAACTAATTGCGATATTATCTTGTAGAAATCAGAGCAAATTACGAAAAAGAAGATTATTGTGACGTAGAAGTTGATGATATAAATATATAGCAGCAGCAGCGATAACAACAGGAGCAACACTGACAAAACAAAGTCATTCAACAACAATAATTAAAGCTAAAAGCATCAATATTAACAACAGCAACGAAATGAACAATATTGATAACAAAAAAAAATAATTGCGATAGTATTTCGTAGAAATCAGTGCAAATTACGAAAAAAATATGACGAAGAAGCTCATGATATAAATATCTAGCAGCAGCAGAAGTGATAGGAACAACACCGACAAAATCATTCAACAACAATAATTATAGCTAACAGCAACAACATTAACAACTGCAAAGAAAAGAACAATAATGATAACAAAAAAAATAAATTGCAATATTATCTCGTAGAAATCAGAGCAAATTACGAAAAAAAAATTATGACGTAGATCTCATTAATCTGGAACTATTAAGTCCATGTATATATATAGTTCTGTCCAGACAATCTTAGCTTTGCATCTATAAAAATCCTGGTGATTGAATTAGTACAACGAAACTATTAATTTGCTATTGTCATTTTGTCATCGAATTACCCCATTAAATTAGATCTCAACTGCCGCCAGTGCAATTAATATTTTTAATATGTTTTCCCAAATCCCTGGATCCATTCTCGTAATTTCTTTCCATATCAAGCAAACCATCTCTTAACGACCAGGGAATCACTGGGAATCACTGGCACTTTGATGCCAGGCAACATTATCTTTGCCATCAAGTATTATTATTCTTGCTACCTGCTCAACGATAAATCTTTAAAGTGTTTTATGAATCGATCTGTATAATACGTTTACAATCTCATTTCTTCTGTAAAGCGAAAATCTAATGTATACATAACATTAAGTCGGACGTAAAACAGAACATGTAAAAAATCTTAACGCTAGACGTGGGCATTTTTTGAATTGTTGGAAAAGGTCCATTGGTAAGGACGAACTAGAAGAGTAGCAACACAATATATCAATGGTCCCCAAAGTTGATGAATCTTAAAATAATTAATGTACGCACAAGAACCTAAACTACCTAACTAACACCCTCACTGGTAGACACCGTACAGCGGAAATAGCCCCCTATTTTGGACGAAAACGAAAGTAAAAGTGGTAGTTGATTTCGGAGGACGGTAAGTTTTTAACCATTATTCGGTAAATACGTATGCGATTCACTTGAAGTGGACTGATTTAGGTAGTGTAATGTTTATTTCAAAGATCTAATGTAGTCATTTGCTCTGTAATTTCGTTAACTCTTGACAAACAGCACCGAAATGTACCTCTTTTGGTGGACGGTGCAGAAAAACGTACATTTTTCTATTATCGCAGCTAAATTATACATTTTCCAAGACCCTGTTAAGATTTAAACTTTAACCTGACATGTTCTTTACCTATGTTGAAACCCTCGTCAATAAACATGGACTAACAAGCATGTAATCGAAGAAAAACAACATTGCGTTGTGTACAGAGTCTAGCCCTTTTAAGAAATTTATTGTACAGAGTCTAGTTTTTTATTGCACTGGGTCTAGCAGTCCTGTACAGGGTCTAGTGTCCTAATTTTGATCATATTGACAAGAACTTATCGAATTAATCAAAACTATTGCTTTGTTTAAATTGTTCAGTGATATCTTTGTATTATAAAAATTATTTGGGACGAAAATGTTATTTGATTTTCAATAGGGAGTGGGTTCAACCCCCACTAGAGCCAAAATATTTTTATTCTTTTTTTTCTTTAATTTTTAGTTATAAGACAATATTTTGGCTTCGTGACATGACTTTATAGTGTAATTTGGAGAAAAAAAAATGGCAAATAGATGAAAATCGGGTTACTATGGATTTCAGAAATGTATATTTTCAAACGCGCTCGGTAAAACCTTTCAAAATACACACACATTGAAGTTATTTTTTTTTAAAATAAATGGTGCCAATTGTTCAGATCATATTTTATTGCAATTTATCTATTAGGGTACTTATTGGCAATAGGAAAAATGCCTTAATTTCAAGGAGGGTAGGGTAACATTTTTATTTTTATCTTCTGCATAATCAGACCAAACATCATTTTTACACTTTTGATTGAAGAAATAATCATTATCATTAGATTTAAACACACTGACTCTTGTTTTTATTATGTCATCTGTTGCAGACTTGTTTTATTTATCATGCAGTTGACTCCATTTGTTTTTGCAGTGCTTTCTTACGCTGGATGTAGGGAAATAAAAAATAGTAATTACTCTCTTAAATGACAATAAAAGTATTTAAAATTCACATGCAGTTGTCTTAATAGATATACAATAGACTAAATGTTTAAAATGCAGTCCTCAACATTTTAAAAAAAATTTTACACCCTATGCTAGACCAAATAAAACATATGACATGGGGGCATATCTATTTCGCCCCCTAATAATTCAGAATAGTCTCATGATAGGTCATTTGCCTTTTGTTCTTGGTGAAAAAAAAAGTATAAAAAATGCATTTTTCATGCTTCGCTCACAAAGTATCTATAAAAATACGTTAAGCTGTAGCGCATGTCCTCGTCTATAACTCCTGTTTTCTAGTTTGTCATATCCAATAACCTTCCCAATAAGATTAAATCGGAAAACCGGGAAATTTCGCAAGAACAAGTATGAATAACAAGAACTTCAATTAGCTTGATTTTGTATCAAAATGGGCAAATAATACCAAATAAGGTATCTCAGAATGCACCAGATGGATCCACTGATTTCGAAAATGTACCCGGGGAGCATGACAGACCCCTAATACAATGACCTCCTATTTTTACAAGCAACAACTTCCTAGATATACACAATCTTAGTCATTATATAGAAACACAAGAAATCCACATACGCTTCCATAAACATGATGTTTTTCTATATGTATAATGTTTGATCACCCCCCCCCCCATTTTAAAGACTATAGATAAATCACAAGCAGCCGGGCGTAACTTACTTTTAATAATGAAATAATCGAGGTAAACGGGGTGTCTTTTTCCCCAATCAGAATTGAAATGCATATTTCAAATGGTGATTTATATCGTCCTCCTTGGTGCACTTGGCTAAGCTACCGCTCGTTAGCCTTTTTCAATGTTTTAGCTTGGGATCGAATCCCACCAACATGGACATTCATTTTTAATTTTATTAAATAAACATGCGCGTGCATGTCTATTATCTACATTTCTAAAACATTTATTTGTTCTGATGTATACATTGATGCATTGAAAACATTCCCATGTGCAGACTTTTGAACCGAAGTATCGGTCGACTGTCAGCCAAACCGCGCGCCTTGAGTAACTGTTTTCCAATTCTGACGTTTCTACAGAGAACTCTTAAAATGATGTATCGTTTATAAAGTATAAAAACATGCATGTTGATTGTAGAATCTAATACAAAAGTACGATAAAAACAAAATTGAACAGCAGGGGACTCGAACACACAGTCCATATAAAAAGTATGTTTCTGTGAATAGGACAGGTTATCCAGAAGGCTATGTTGGCAACTAGAAATTAGCATAATTTGTTTTAGATAAAACCATACTTTAATAGAAAAAAACCCGGTAAAAATCGTTTAAACCCTGGCTTGTGGACTCGTCCAAAGGTCATATTTCGAAGGTCGTTGTACATCTATAAATCCACGCGCTAGACTAATGCAGTGTTCAGTTACAATACTTGATACGATTTACTAAAAGTAGTTTATTCCAAGAACTGATAATGATAAAAAGGTACGTAGTTTACATTCATAATTAGTAATTAATATTTGACTTTCATCTATGTGTCGTTAGTATGCTAAGTTTCAATATTTTAAAATGACAAACAAATGCCTACATGCTCCGATGTAACTATCAATCGAAGAACCGTCGCCTTACTCTGGCTCGCATTCTAGCACAGATATGACCTTTTTATAGAATTGGACTGTATGTAAATATGACAATATTTCATGCATGATATCCAAAGCATGCTCTACATGAACGAAAAGTATCATGAATATCGTACAAATGTAGTTTACAGGTACATATATACGCTTTATCTTCTGCACCTTCGTTGAAATGCTTCAAACCATAGCTATTTCTATATAAACTATCCTGATGTTTGTCCCCAGAACGTTCAAATGAATATATAAATTGAATCGGTGACACAAAGTTATTTTTATGTTCATAGACAAGCATGTATGATTAACCACACGGACTAAACCTGAAAATTAATCTATATTAACACTATTTACAAACAAAAAATACATAAATGTAACGAGAAAATCAAATAAATAACATTAACTAGACCCCGTACTCCCGGCTAGACCCCGAACACTTGTTACGTGAATAAAAACTAGACTCTGTACAGTAAAAAACTAGACCCAGTACACAACGAAATATTGTTTTTCATCAATTACTTGCGTGTTAATGCATGTTTATTGACGAGGGTTTCAACATAGGTAAAGAACATGTCAGGTTAAAGTTTAAATCTTAACAGGGTCTTGGAAAATGAGTAATTTACCTGCGATAATAGAAAAATGTACGTTTTTCTGCACCGTCCGCCAAAAGAGGTACATATCGGTGCTGTTTGTCAAGAGTTAACGAAATTACAGAGCAAATGACTATATTGGAGCTTTAAAATAGACATTACACTACCTGAATCAGTTCACTTCAATTGAATCGCATGCATATTTACCCAATAATGGTTAAAAACTTACCGTCCTCCAAAATCGATTACCACTTTTACTTTCGTTTTCGTCCAAGATAGGGGGCTATTTCCGCTGTACGGTGTCTACCAGTGACCCTTAATAAATTATAAAAAAGATACAGTAAAACTTCGTTATCTCGATGACTAATCGGGACAAGCCAAATGATCGAAATAAACCGGGAGCTCGACATAGTGGTGTGATATAAGGATACAACATATATTTAGCTATTTCGTCAGGAATTTGAAATTTGCTCGACTTAAGCCGGGTGCTCGTAACATCGATCCTTGTCTTATCGAAGGTTTACTGTATATGTACAATAGTGCACACATATACTGATATTAGAATTAATTGCGATCACCATTTTTTTTTATATATCTCTATTTATCAAACAGACGGACAAAACACATATCGAGATTTAGCCTCAATGATTCAAGTTAGTGCCTTCGCCAAATCCATCCACCCTTCAGTAGGCGTGGCTTTTTTTCTTTTCATGTTCTTTACGAGTGAATCGTTTTCGGTGTTGTATGGACCAATCAACGATTGAATCAATATCATATTTTGGCCCTTCATAATTGTCCCAGCATTTGTCCCCGACAGATGATAATTCGCACGACCTGTTAATGAAGAGGGGATCAAATGAGGTCACGTGGTGAGAATTCTAACAAGAAATGCGAGAAGATTATTCCGCAAGAGTTGTTCGTACAAAAGACGAACTTGCTCATTATCTTGCATTTTGTCAAGAAGAAGTCTTATATTCCAAGCCTGGCCAATAACGCGACTGATAAACAATTAACAATTCGTTAATTGAGTTTCTAAGTATCATCCTTTTTACGGGACGTGGTCGTCATATCTCTGGAGTTCATTATTTTCTTCATGCACGTTACTTCCGCCTTGTTGAGCTGGTCGTGATAGCATGAATGAACATCCTCTCTTTGTGTGGCAATCATCTTTAACGAAATAAACCCCACAAAACACGACAGCACGGATTCACGATCTAATGGAAGAGATTATTTTTTGCCAATATATAGATATACAAGGATACGCATTGTTATTTTCTAATCTAATAAGATTTTAATTGACTTTGAACTGTGTTTATAAAAATACATGATGACCTGGTGACAAAAGTATGCAAAACAAATTGTAAGACTAAGTCATGGAGACAAAATCTATTTCTACGTGCGTGTGTTTCCTTATTAACTTGTTTTACCGGGTATAAGGTACCGGTAAGTTTTCAGACAATACTGTTCAGTTTCATTCAATACAGGTGTCCGTTGTCTAACACGGAGCGCTACGTAGCGCTTTCCACGGGAGGTAATCCATGCCTTCTATATTCAATTTAACGTGAGGTAGCTGAATGAAGGCGTTTGGTAACGCTTCGTGTAAGGCAACGGGCACCCGTTTCATTCAATACAGGACTCGATAATATGGTTGGCACTGTCAGTGGTGTGTGGCACTTACTGCTGAAGCGCTGAAAGGGTTGCCTCTCTGCAACCAGTAAAGCACAAGAGTCCATAATGATTGCTAACGCGCTTTCTTGTCATCAGATCTACCTTCCGTTAAACCTGTTCATTAAACCTAGACGACAAGGAGTATCGCCCTTGATACTGTTACGATTGGAAGAATCACAAACAGTCAAACCCGACACTCAAAATTACTATGACGTCGCGTCACAAGTTGGAGCTTTTATGCGTAACGTCAAAATGCCGTTATTATAGCTAAATAGTAAATTTTTATACGCTTGTCGTTAAACTTACAATTGTCATTATAATTAAATCAAAGACGGACAACTGCATGGATAACGCACTATTTACATGTACTCAAATGTGCATTGGTATACACATGGCAGAAATAAATTGTGGCAAATATAAATGACATTTGCATACATACTTGGCTTGTACTTCGTAAAAAATACGAATTAAAGAGAAACAATGTATACTAGTATATAAATTAAGTGAATTCAACTGGATATTGTGTAGACCTTATATATATCAAAATGCAACTACTCATTTAGTTAACATCGTATGTCGTATACATTATTAACTTTAGCAACATCAATAATGAATTCAGTAGACAATACAATATATTTTTATCTATACGTATTTCCACACTTGAATGATTTCATTTGTTTCTCATGCTGAAACTATGTTTTGATTTATATGCTTGGTGTGTATGTTGATCCGCGGTCTATAAATCCCTGAGGCTGCTTCATCAAGATCCCAGTTAGGCTTTCACTCTCGTTATCTTTCTTTAACTCTTCAATACTCTTTTTAATATCAACACATCTGTACCCCCTAGGGGCCTCATTCACATTGATAGTCGTTGTTTTGAACTCGAGTTCGGATTTTCTGTCGCTAATATGGCCCGTGGCATGGCATGAACCACGTCGATGTTTAAACAATTGACTTCATTAAGTAAGATAGCGCATAAAATATGGTAATATTTAGATAGTTTTACAAGGATCACATCCACCAGTAAGCAATGAATATTTTAATGGAGATGATCTTACATTTTATGATGAATAATAAATTTCCGTTCCGAAATGGCTTATAAAAATATCCACTTATTTTTTATTTTGTAAAAATATCAAATTGTAATTATTTGAACATTCGTACTTTCACCGACAGGTAACTGTATCACTGATAACGACTGAACCGAAAAAAAGAGAAAAAATATGTAATTTTTATAAAAAAAATTGATACGGGTACCTTTACTTTCTCCAAGTAGTTGCACAATGCCGGGGATGAAACACATTCGGAATGTATCCGTTCAAACTATAACTTTAAGCTATATCGTTAACAGTAAAACATGAATTTAAATTAAAGGAGACAACAAATTAAATGCACCTTCTCCAAAAAACGATAAATACATATTTTTAATGCATATATACATTGTATATCAGACTTTGTACTTTGTAGACTATGTATTCCTTAATTGTCTTAATTTATCACTTCTGTTCTGTTCTGTTCTGTTCTGTTCTGTTCTGTTCTGCTCTGCTCTGCTCTGCTCTGCTCTGCTCTGCTCTGCTCTGCTCTGCTCTGCTCTGCTCTGCTCTGCTCTGCTCTGCTCTGCTCTGCTCTGCTCTGCTCTGCTCTGCTCTTTTATGTCCTGTTCCGTTCTGTTCTGTTCTGTTCTGTTCTGTTTATATTACACCAACGCATGACCATTAAAATCAGCTATGGCAGTTATCCATTATTGACGATGATGATGTTGTTGACGAATAGAGTACTGCTGAGTGAATTTCAATCTTTTTTACAGAGATGTCATTCAAATGACAAAGTAGTATACATGTAATGTACAAGACTAATTCTGTTGCCTAGGTATCAAAGACCACATCACGCGGTCTAATAAAATACATGTAGTGTATGTATATTAAGATTATTGACAGTTCCGTTGATGAAAATACCTATATTATCTCGTAATTTACAGGTTTATAAATAATTGAGACTAATCGTAAATATTACGACGAGTACAAAGTATACGATTTATTAGGACGTACGAGTGAGTTCCTAATAAATCCGTCTGGTTACACGAGTTATAGCATATAAATTAACCAGATTGTTTAAGAAAACTTAAAATTGCAGACATTTCTGAGATATTTACTTACATGTCATAGACATACTGTCTTTATTATTAGAATGTACAAGTAATTTGAACTATTACTGGTCACATAAAACTATCAGAAATAACTATGAAACGATAGAACGTAGATCTACGACTCGTATACGATCAATGCATCTAAGTTTATTACAATAATTCACCTCCAGGCTATGTTCTAGATTTCCATATAAAATGTAGCTGTAATTTTAATAATGTTATCAGAGGCCGCAATCTCTTGTTGGAAAACAAAGCTAACTGACCATCAGTAGATTTGTAAATTCGATGTGGTCAACGCTTTTCTATCTGGTCACTTTATGTCAATAACTCAATATATAAACAGTGGTCGTGAATCTAACAGATGCGGTAAAGTTTGAACTGTTAAAATGTCAAATTCCTCATTGTCTGGTCGTTTATATGTTTAATGTATTTCTAACAAAAGGACACAATTAATGCACAATCAACATAAAAACTTTTATGTTTATATTTCTAACGATGTGAAAATAATGTGAAATTACAACATTAAACTATTGATGTACATTCGACCAAACAAGATAATGTTTGGTTTGGTAGTTGAATCAGCAAAACATACAACGAGTGCTAAAAGTTGAATTAAATGTAATGTAGAAATTTAGTAAAGCGTCGCAAAATATAATATTGATGAGTCAATGATGACCACACAGAATTCAGAAAATTACAATATTTCCTGAACTTTCCAGGAAAACTGTCTCCTGATAAATATAGCGCGACCTCTTGTAGTCGACAACCTCTGTCGAACAACCATTTCTCAATATGCAACCTTTCCATAACACCCATCTTTGGATATCCATAGCAACCATCTTTTGGTATCCATTGCAACCATCTTTGTATATCCATAGCAACCATCTTTTGGTCTTCATTCATTGCAACCATCTTTTGACCGACATTAGTTTCAGAACTGCCCTCTATTGGTATACCACATACATGCTTTAATACGGGAGATAGGAGTAAAAGTGGTTGGTCCTTACAGACGGTATTTTACGGTGGTTCTTGATCACAGGTGGTCGTTAACACAAGTTTGACTGTTTTGCATCAAGTGAAGTTTTCAAACAACAGCTTCACTGTTTGTACATAAACCCATCCCACACTCCCCTTTCTACTGACAAGACAACAACATCGTTAATATATCAATATTTCATCAGTTACCTACCACCCACCTTGTGAAGAAAGTCAAGTGTATTCACTTGTTTTATGTATTATTGCAGCTCACAATTCATTCTCACACTCCTGACACTTGTAATCCCGTCGCAATAATTTGCTTGTCCAAATGACACATATTTCGTTTTTGTCTATTCATCACGGTCTTTATTCTTCGTAGTTTTCTGTCCAAGTCCAGCTACATCTTCCCTCTGTAATTATGTACAAATTAATAAAGTAAAACGACCATGATATCTCCCAGGGCGACAAGCAGGAACATCCGCCCAAAGTATACAAATGGCATACGGCTCCCTGTTCCTGCCCAAGGCTGGCCGCGGTACAGTATTGAGTAACACTGTGTCGATATAATGTGCTTATAATTTTCTCAAATTAATAAACGTTCTTGCGACATCAATTACACCCAATCTAATGCGATCTCTGAGAAGTTTTCAGGAAAAAAGTGCGGAATTGTGGGTAATTATCATATTATAAGGCGGGAGAAAATTGAAAGATTGCCGGAAACGACGCCATGTTTTGTTTCCGCTTGTCACACTCCTGCGCAGACATTAAATTTGACATGGAACACGACAGGCTCACACTAGGCTGCGGTCTGTACGCACTAATGCCCGGTAATACATTTAGAACAAGTTGTAATTAACAAAATACTTATTATAGTCAGACGGGTTATTTTTAATTTGATTGAGTGGATTGTAGTTTTTGGGGTACGTCGCCTCGCACTCACTAAGGTTTCAGATGATTTTGTCAGTCACAGGTGCATTATGGTCAGGGGTCGGTCATGGACTTGAATAACTCAAATGGTTCTGCTACTGATACATAACTGAACTATTATAGTTTATATGTTATAAATCGTACTTCAATTAACGAATTAATTCATAGTTTGCTCCATTGCTTATTCCAAACATCCCTGCTAGGAAGATTTGGATGTTGAACGTGGCTTGCCTGTCCGTTCGCCAACTTATTCATGGCAAAGAATCTTAAGTGAAAACTAAGAATTTTCTAAACATCTACACAAATCCTAAAGTGTACCAGTTAAACAGGAAAATCAATATTACCAATTGTTTGCATTGTTTAAAAGCATTATGTAAAGCTACAATAATCATAAAGAATGTTGTTTTATTCTTCGTTTCTTGGGAAATACATGCAGTTCATTTTTTTAACTTAAGTCAAAATATTTAAGTTTTCCCTTAAGATGCTTTGTGAATACCAGTCATTGTGTCACGACCTGTAATTAAGGAGAAATGACTGATGTCCATGCAAGAGAGGTCGCACTGTACACCTGACAATTGCATTATGTGTCGAGTTGTATAAGCAGTTGCCATAAGCATCTTTCGTCTTAAATATTAGTTTATAATTGTTAATGATATAATAACGGAGCACCAGTCAACGCAGATATAACACAAACAACCAGTAGAATGTAAATGGTGACTATAAAAGAGAGAATTCTTTGATTTTTTCAACTCGTTGGATCGAACCATCAGAGACATATTTGGTGATCACTCAATGAAATTAAATGCTGTCTTTCACCAAAAATCAAGACATTTTCCGATTATTTTATTCTGTGCAGTATGTATGAAAATGACACTGTACAATATTCCATAGTGCTTGGCGTTTTATCTTGATGTACATGTAGAAGATACTCAAACACATGTTTCATTTCGTATTCCAGTGGCCGGGGGGGGGGGGGGGGGCTTACCAAGTAAACAGCGGAGGGTGGCTGAAAGGCTGGATTGCTGAAAGCGGCCCTCGAAAACTTGATTTTTTAGCAAATGCAAAGGATAATGTATATCTACTTCAAGTAAATATCACTTGATACTCAAAATAATGTTTTTAATAAATGAACAATCCTCTAGTATTATGACCTTCACCGTGTCCGTGTACTCTATACATTTCAATGTATAAAAGCATTTTAGCATTCTTGACTCATTAGTTTCCAGTTACAAACTAGTAATAAAATGTTCAACAAAATATCTGAAAGTAGATTTAACATTTTGATATAACACTATGAGACACTGTTCTTACATGCGGTGACTAGTACTTCATTGTTCTGTGGTTACTATGTTGTAAAATTCATCGATATCTCAAAATCAATCAGTGATCAATACCATGGGGTCGTGACATTGTGGCTATGAAATAATGCGATGAATCAACTGTCAAGTATTCAATTCACTTAGTATTTAGTATACAGTCAGTATAGTACCGATAAATGCAATTAGTACTTAGTCAGTAGTTTTAGTTTTCTGAATTAGTAACTTCAGTGTTAGGTTGTATGATTCATTGAGTGAACACCATTGAACATTTTTTGTGACTCTTGCATCTGTATCAACATTTGTCAAACTTGTTCAAAACTTGTATCTTACTATTAAAATATAAGTGTCCATAATAATTGACATTACGCCAGATGCCAATCAATACGATTTAAATCAATTTCAACGGTATATTATAATCACATGGTCTTCGACAAACAATCAGATGGGGCTATCTCTGTGCTGTTCTAAGTATACATATTTAAAAAGGGAAACAAATCGGACTAGGTAGGGAGAATTCTACAGAAACAAACAAGCACGAAATGAGCAGTAGCCTATACAAATAGCTCTGCATGAAAGTGCTCGCGGACAAAACGAACAATGGTGACTTTTCGCCTTCGTACACACATTTTTGTATCTTTCTCCAGCATTTAACCTTACGCCATAAGGATGAAGGGTCGGCCAGCTCCATAGCTGGCTCTGACCACGGACGGACGGACGGACGGACGGACGGACGGACGGACACCCCCACGATCGCTACCTTAGGTGGTCATTCCATTGTTTAAGATCAAAGGAACGACCACTTAAAGGACAAAAGAATTAAGTGGTCACGGAATGAATTGAATAGATTTCTATTGTGTTAGGCCACACCTCCGACCACCTAAGGTAGCTTTCGTGTGTGCGGACGGACGGACGGACCATTCATTATTTTTCCATTTTTTTCCATTTGTAAAAAATCGGCAAACTGTAAGAACTGAGTTTTTGTTTACACTTTCTTGTCCTCATACACGCAACAGTTTCCGATCTTAAAACAAAATACACATGTGTAATAAAAACAAAATCCTGATTTTTGGAATAGGGATCAGTTTATAATAATATTATTATACATTTGTGAATTGAATCCTGTAAATGAATATCTGTCTGCAATGTTCAAGACAAGAACATCTTCATTAACATCTGGTA
Organism: Spisula subtruncata; assembly: GCA_963678985.1. Taxonomy (NCBI): domain Eukaryota; kingdom Metazoa; phylum Mollusca; class Bivalvia; order Venerida; family Mactridae; genus Spisula; species Spisula subtruncata. Next base: position 15,314,014 of record OY787662.1, on the reverse strand, counting down.
CACGTAATCGTCGATTTCTTTGCAACACGTGTCGCTGGATACTGCCTTAAGGCTTATAAGCAATTGCACAGCCGCTTAATATTCAATTTGTTTGAGTCTAGCCTGATTTGAGTTTTTGTTATCATAGGATTGGTTTCTCCGATGAAATGCAAATTGAAAAATAAAAATAAATTGTTGTAAAAATATGATTGTGTTTTGTTCATGAGTTTTTTTTTATAATTTTCTAAAATTTTTCATCGCTTTCTGGTTTTCTTTATAGCTCTGTAACATGGGGTCAACAACGATGAAGCAAACCGATGTAAAAAATGTTGTAAAAATATGAGTGTGTTGGTTTCTGGAGCTCTTTTTTAATTCAACTGTTAAATGCTGTGTGACTTTCCAAAAAGTCTCTGACACCTGATCGTCAACATGATGATGAAACAATCTTTCTCTTTATGAAATTATTTGGTCACCCCATATACTGTGTAGTAATGCCTCGTGACTTTTACCTACAATGCCAAGACGAAACTTTTGCCTACAATGCCAAGACGAAACTTTTACCTACAATGCCAAGACGAAACTTTTACCTACAATGCCAAGACGTAACTTATGCCTACAATGTCAATACGAAACTTTTGCCTACAATGCCAAGACGTAACTTATGCCTACAATGCCAATACGAAACATTTGCCTACAATGCCAAGACGTAACTTATGCCTACAATGCCAATACGAAACTTTTGCCTACAATGCCAAGACGTAACTTTTGCCTACAATGCCAAGACGTAACTTATGCCTACAATGCCAATACGAAACTTTTGCCTACAATGCCAAGACGTAACTTATGCCTACAATGCCAAGACGAAATATACACGTCACGTGGTTTTTCTGGAAGATGGGCAATAAGTACCACCGTCTGATTGAATTTAGACGGAATGGGTTAATAGTACGTCTTGGTTTTATGTTGCTGTTTAATACAAGTGGTATCTAAAGTATCTAAATATGTATAATAACTTTGCTAAACTACTTAGTATAACTACCTATACAATAATACTTATAACAAGTTTTATCACTTTAGTATTTTACTCCGTATTATAAATGTTCATAAAAAATAAAAGCATTGTTATTTTATCAGTTTTAATGTTCAAATAGATATTTCATTAATATTCACAAAACGTGAATAGAACAACTTCAAAGAATTAAAAGATAGTGTTTATCATAAAGTGATGGGTTTATCTTTCCGGTTTATTTGTCATTCGTACGTAACTTATACCTGCAGGCAGAAGAATTGTCACTTATCGCATAGAATCTAGCCTTTCCGCATGGCGGCCATAATTTTGTCAAATGTACCGATTGACGAAAAACGGAATAAATTTCACTAATATACGATTATTTCTATTTTATAAGTACGCATCACGAGTATATGTTCATTTTTATGACTACACCTTCATTTACCGAGGTAGTAATACTAATAGCCACATTTTTAAAAGTAAGAAAACCTAAATTAGAAAAAAACGCCATAATTTTAGGTTAAAACATGTTTACTTATAATGAAATGGAATTGTCAAATTGACAGAAAGCAACAAAGCCGGCTGCTTTTTATTCAGTACATGTATGTGTTACTGTAACTGGAAAATTCATTAAAAAGAGTTGCAAAACCCAGTCTCTTACCGACTTGCTTAGGCCAGTGAAAAGTCGCTTTTCTGAGGATGGTGCGATGAGCAATACCGTAACGTTCTTTGAAAACAATGGTAGGGAACGGTGTAACCTGCAATCACAGAACCTTGCATAGTTCAACAGAAACCGACTAACTGCAAATATCTCTTGGATGATGTATCATGGTTTGCAACATTTGAAAACTTACTGAATGCAGTCAAAAGCATATTACTAGCCTTGACATTGAAGAGTAGCATCACTTTTTGCTATTTGAGTCGAATCACTAATATTGACATCGCTTTAATATGGCTCACACATAATACAGTCATACTAGTATTATTGTCAGGTCAGTATTACATACATTTATGGATATCCAGGTGTAATAAATAATCTCCTTTTGAAGAGTTCTCAAGTTCAGTAATTTTATGGCAAATTGACTGATTTCCTATAGGTCGTGGGTTCAAACCCCACTAGAGCCAAAATATGTTTTCTTTTTTTCTTTAATTATTATGGAAATAATTGTGATAGTGTAAGACAAGCAATCTTGGTCATTTCAACAGATTTAAACTGCGTCCTTGTGGAACCAAAACCGTTATATTCCAAACACATTTGTAGATCCTGGTTATCTACAACGATAAGTTAAAAAAAGTTTTAAAAAAGTTACCAATTTTCTAGGGCTCTTTTCAGCTGTTAGGCCGCTCAAGCACCCTTTGACATTTTAACTCCCCTGGTCATTAGGCTACATATGGAAACCTACACTCGTGTCTCCCTGGGGAGACTATTTCTCTCCTGTGGTGTGGCAGCCAACATCGATCTGCGGCGCCCAGGAATAGACACTGCCCTCACAGGTACCATTTTACACCATGATGGAGTGGAGCTGTGGGTCTTGCTCAGAGATTTTAACCAGTGGTCCAGAGGGGGATCGAACCCGGGACCTGTCGACCCCGAAGCGCGCGCCCTACCTCTAGGCCACCGCTCCCCACAATAAGCATATATAGCACAGTGTATAAACAAGTCGACTTCTGGTAATCGCAATAAGGTATATACGTTAACATGTATAGTTTCACAATAAGGCATACAGTGATCAGACTTAAGTTTCATTTTCTTTTAATTGCAATAAGTCATACAAGTTGAATTTTATAATACCCCAATAAATCATAGAGGGATTTTGTATCTAATAGCAGTTATTTAGAAAAATATCAAAAGTTATTGCTGTTTAAATTAATTCGTTTAATTTATCGTCGGACTGATCAGGACTCTAATTACCGTTTAAATAGATATAATAGATTTTAACGTCACCAACAAAAACCACTTAGCGACAACAAATCAACACGTCGTCGTTTGATATTTGACGGATCGTTTTATATACTGTTATAAGCTTAGGGCATGTGAGCAGGAAAAATAGTATATAACTAGAAGGCTTTCTAAGTATTTCTTAGTGTGTTTGTTCTTATACCTATGTTGTGTAAGTCTTGTTTGTGGCACACGCCATACCTTAAGTAGACGTCACGTCCGGCGGTCGTGTCCTTATAGCCATAGGTTCGAATCCCACCCACCGGATGCTTTGGAGTTCAAGATTTTTGAATAATCAATGTAAAGCTACTGCCCTATGGATTCGTATGCCAAGCGAAACGTTTGTTAAATTATCAGGTTGTAGTACTTGTATAATGGGGCTCTCAAAGTCTTCATGCACTGTGTGTGTGTTGGCATGTCGAGATGTTTGTTTCCAAGAGTAATTCATGGGTACTGCCCACGGTATATGTTGCGTAAAAGGACCATTATGCTAAGAATAACTTACTTGTTTGGAACCCTTGAAAACAATCTTTCGTCGTGTTTGACTGGAATACCGGTGAAATCAAAAGTCAATCATATCATTGAAAATGATAAAAAAACTGAGTTCTTGTGTAAAATTTATATATTTAATAGACTACATACATGTATGTATATCTTTTTCGTGAAAAAGTCTTCTTCGGTGATACATTAACCTGTAGGTGTATGTGTAATTATTTAAACCTTTCGGTTAAGGATAACCCATGAAAGTGCAAGCACTTATTTCCAATGGGGTCCTGTGCTTTGCCGAAGGCACAGCATGTGGAAAAGACAGTAATGTGATACAAGATATACAGGCGTGATGCCCCAGCTCTTTCTGAAGAGACACCATGGTTCTTTAACGTGCCCGATGTATAGCACCGATACACGTGAGACTACCTCTGGGTTACTAACCAGTTCATCTCTAGTTGGGTGGGAAACACAGAAAAGCGTTTCAGAAATGATCAAGTGCCCCGGCCGAGGATCGAACCCGGGACCTCTCGGGCTTTCCGCTCGACCACCGTGCCACCACTGTCGGTGAAAAGTGGATTGTTTATAACAACTTCTATAACTTTTAACTTATGTGTGCAATTTGGGTCCCTTCTGATAACTCCGAATAACATAATATACTTGTGATTGACTTGATAATATATTTGTGTAGATAAACATGAACTTTACACACTCTTAGTCTTCTGATCTGAGTTTTGTAATAAATTCATTCACACCATGAATATTTTATTAAGGAAGCCATCAGAAGAATTTGTCAAATTACGAGTCTGCAATCCTGTCCATGGTGGTTTGAAATTGCTGAGATCGCCATGTTATTGGTTATTGACACTTTTTCACTTCAAAAATAGAACTTTTAATGACAGCGAGCCGACACTCGTTTACTTTTGTGGTATACTACCGACGCCTGTGTTCATTTCATGCGTTTTCGGTGTGGTTGTTTTGGTAGGTGTTCAATTTCTCACGCGCGCAAATAATCTTAAGTTTTAGCTTGCCTTTTGAAATTCATTTCAGTGGAGAAATGTAACTTGTGTTGAGAAAACGCTTTATCAATGTATTATTAATATCGGAACTTTAGACACAACCCTTTTTGTATATTTTATTTATTATGAACTTTTGATACAACCCTACTGTATTTTACTCGTGTAAGAACTTTTGAGACAGCCCTCTCGAGTGTATCACTCGTTTATGAACTTTTAGCACAACCCCTCTCGAATGTAGTACATGTATATGTACTAGCATCAAAACTTCTGACACACCCCTCTCGTTTGTTTCACCGGGTGTATGTTTATGCAAATAATATACAATTACGCCTGCAATAGAAGTCACCTGATTTAAAGCGACTGAACTCCATTTCGAGGATTAAAACATGTTTTGTAGACGTTTTAATCACCAAACTATGTTTTACGAATACGTAAGGTATTCTTACAACTTAAATTACGATCAAAGGCGCTATTGATGGAAAATGTATTAGGTCGGTAAAGCAAAAAATGCGAATTTTACAGAGCTTTTTGATAAATTTTGCATTTTGCCAATTGGAGTTGAGTCCCTTTAAGAAGGTACCTATCTTCATAGACATTAATAGTATTATATCTGTGTTATCTTTATATTGTGATGTAATTAACACTGTACGTATTTGTAAAAAACCAACTGTATCCAATGGCCACGAACGTTTCTCCCCTTGACATACTGCTGATGACAGGTTGGTGTACAAGTGTACATGCAATAGCTGGGTTGACTTGCTTCAATTTCTATGGTACAAATCAACATTCATGGTTCAGCATGAAACAAATACATCTGTAAATGCATGGTTAATAGTGCACCCATGATAACAAGAAAGGCGCGAACATTTGGAATATGCCACCTAGGTGGAAAACTCAAGCAAGTACGATTCATCACTGCTATTTTAGTAAGATTATTGACAGTGAGTGTTTATTTAAGTAACCAATTTTGCCACAGTAGACCAATCCGGTCAATGTTCGAATTGTTCGTAAACACCATATTATCCTAGGCGCACTATACGTGTGATCAACATTCTGTGGTCAAGTGGTGTGTTCACAGATGCATTAATAGTATTCACTGAATATTTAGAATAACCACTTATTCATTCAGGCATAGGATATTTCATGGTTTTAATAACGTTTGAAACGTTTTGGTCAAGTAAAATGTATCTTATACTTGCAATGGAAACACCTTCGAGTACAATAGCACAAGTGTAGACAACGTGTTAGTTTGTTCTTTATACCGCCCGGTAATGGTTCGACATTGGTATCCGTGTCGGAGATAATTGATGTGGTGTTGTGGACCAGTCTTACAACATAAGCATCTGATTGGTTGTCATTTAGCCTCGTGATCAAGTCGACCAATCAAACTTACGCATTTTGAGACTGGTCTACAAATTCAAATTCATGATTGCAGACCCTGACTGACAGTTATATCACACTGATGGCGAACTTGGTGGGCTATACAGAACCAAACAAGGACGTTGTCGGTCACAATGGTTTTTGTTCATATCATAGAACAGACATAGTATACTATAAACACTCAACACAAAACATTTTGGCCACATACCTTTATTGTAGAAAATACAATTGCATTATACGTGTATACTACATGAATATTGCAAACAAGAGATAATGAGCAAATCGGACAGGGAAGGCAGCAGTCAACTTAACCAGCCGAGCACAGAAAACATTAACAACATGCACTTACACAACTACACTGAACGATGCCCATACATAATCGTACAAGAAAAGTTTCTATGAGGAGAAATATATGGAAGCCCTGGAGGGCACTTTTGACTTTTGACTTGCGACTTGTGACTTATGACTTGTGACTTATGAATTGAAGAGGCCCTTGAAGGCACTTTTGACTTGTGACTTATGACTTGCGACTTCGGACTTGTTTCATGCTATAAATAAATCTACGGGCATTTCATTGCAAGGCGTGGATAGTAACGGATGTGCTTTGAATCGGAAATAACTATAAATTTATAATTATTTATAGGAAGTCAGGTAAGTCGGCATTTAATTAGTTTTGTTTTTAATTGTTAACACCATTATTTATTTATTGCCGTTCATGTAATAAGATACATGCACTAATAAAATCAGACATCTCACGGTGTAGTTTTGCAATTATGCATGTACTTACAGAGTAGGGTTTTCTTCATTTCCATTATCATTTACCATTTGCGCGTTTCGTTTATATCAATTGTGTTTTAAGTTTTTCCACCTTATATTAACCACTCTCGACACATCATTCCCGATCTAATATATATTCACGAGGGTATGCGAGGAGAAAAGCCAGTTTCACGAGCAAGGGAAATTCGTGCTATATGTTTTGTCTTTGTAATGACGCGGCCTGGGACTGAACCCTGGACCTCCCGCACTCGACATGGCAACATAAGTTGTTTGCGACAAATGATTAGGTTCATAGATAATTTTATGTAGATGCGTTTGGTTTGTTAACGTAATATGTTCTTTTATATTGTTCCAGGCGACGAAAAATGGAATACCTATTTGGTGGGTTTGTGCGATGTGATTGGACTGATATACTGTGACACCGCTACCTAATATACAGTTACCGTCATTGTCTTCGCATCCTGAAACTAAGCCATGACAAGCAGCGAACTCAAATGTAGACTTTGCAATTAGTGTGTGACACTATAAGCTTGAATTACTTTTTATGTGTGACTGTATAGTGTACCATGTGGGGATGAAGAACATTACGAGCGTTTTGTGGACAGCTTCAAATCACGGACACCAGTACAACTAGAATATGTGATTTCTTCTATGAACTAAGTTGTTCTAGAAAAAACGTATTGTCCGTTTGTTATTAAATACTTGCAATATAACAGACTCTTTAAGTTATACTTGTAATTGGTGTTAACTTGGAATATATAATAAAGTTTGCTTAAAGTCTGTTGATTTCATGATTCAATATAATTCCTAGGTTCTTGACCACTTGTCTTCTTCAGGGGATTTTAATAACAAACAAATGAAAACAGACGCTGTCATGTTTAATAAACAACATGTAAGTTGTATATTTCTCATTTCACAAGTTGCAAGTCGCATGTCACAACACAAGTCGCAAGTAAAAAGTCAATAATCGAATTCTTACTTACATAAAAATTATACAAATTATAAAAATAAACCCGGCTAGCATGTTACTATTGGACTAAGCTATTTGATCAGAATTAAAAGTGTAATGTACATGCTATTATAATGAAATGGCTCATCAATACAGGGCTAACTACATAAATATATGAGGTAATCGGGCAGTGAATGTAGCACTCAAATTAACTAGCCGAGCATAGAAAATATTGATATCATCACATAAAACAATTACGCGGAGCAATGCCCGTGGATACATAACCTAGCGAAAAATGAAAAGCCCATGTCCCCGCTGTAAGGGTGAGATAACTTGTTTCAAAGAGATATGCAAAATAACGGTGACCCGAAGTGACCGAATAACAGTAGCTGCGATTCGACATAGTTAACCAAGTCCCCGCTGTAAAAGAGTAGGATGAGCTAGTTTATACTGGGGGACAAAATGGTTTAAATTCTTGAATATTATGTTAAATGATGAACTATTGCTTGGAATTAAATGCCACAATCTCAATCTATGACTCCGTGTATATCACCAAGGTGTGGGTGTAACAATTGTGCTCAAGCATGATACATTGACCATAATTATTCATTTATTTTTGCAACCCATGCCAGATCAGTTTGTATTATGTTGACTATATCAACGATTAACTTCCACTTTGACATACATCTATAACGAGACAATTTATGTTCAACATGTCAGTGTTCATTGTGAGTGTACGCCTTCCTTTCACTATGGTAGTAGAATATAGCAGGGTTGTAGATTCCGTAGGTGCAATATTCCACAAGAGATGTTATCTTCAGGATTCCATCACGATGGAAGCAGACATAATATTTTTTCTCCACCTGCAAAACATAAAATAAACACAGTTAAATAACACTGAATACTAAAAGTCTTAACCAACAGATTGGTCTCGATTGAGACGCTGATTGGTAACTATGGTATACCTAAACTACGATTACAAAGTTTTAAACCCAATATAAAAATTATGGCATAATCCAGTCCATTCACAGTTAAATGATAACGGTTGTTAACATAACCTCGTCAGTCAGGTAAACTGTGTTTATCTAGGTTAACTGGGTATACCCGAGTAAACTGTAGTCCCCGTTATTCTTTCAACCGGGATAGTCCCCTCATTAGTATTACTTATTGCATCGACAGTAGTGTATGATAAAAAAGGAGACTCTCATATGATAAAAACAAGGAAGCAAACTCGTACATGTGTACTTATAATACACAACTGCACAGTAAAACATATTTACTTAATTGGTACGGTATGACATGAACGCCATTTTAGTTAATGAGATGGACAGTTGCTCGGTGAATTTAGAAACGACGATTTAAATCAAACAAACATAATGCCCACTTACCTGATTTACTAGAATATCAACAGTTAATTCCGATTCAAAGAACATCCGTCACCATTCACGGCGTCCAGTCAAATGCCCGTACATTTATTTATATAATGAAACAAATCCGAAGTCCGAAGTCCGAAGTCACAAGTCGCAAGTCACAAGTCACAAGTCACAAGTCACAAGTCACAAGTCACAAGTCACAAGTCACAAGTCACAAGTCACAAGTCATAAGTCACAAGTCACAAGTCACAAGTCATAAGTCACAAGTCAAAAGTGCCCTCCAGGGCCTCCTCAAGTCCCAAGTCCCAAGTCATAAGTCACAAGTCACAAGTCAAAAGTCACAAGTCAAAAGTGCCCTCCAGGGCTTCCATAGAAATATAAACATACAAATAGTTGCATTGCATAATATCTAAGATAATAGTACTCACCATAGAACTAAATGTAAAAGGTTTGAATCCTGATAGGAATCAGTTCTAATATGCAATGTAGTCGATTTGTGTACCTCCTCTTAATAGATAAATTAACATTCCTACGATATAATTCGGTGTATCAATATGACGTGGCTATGACGTCATCAAAAGGCATCATATTCAAGACAAATCCTGTCTTGGACTTATTGCCTTTATTTCTCAGAGTCACGTGATATTGGTACACCGTGACTGGTGTCTTTAATGAAACGAGATGCCGGACAGAACGTGTTCATAGCTATAGCTTGACCAGATTTAGTAGGCACTCAGGACATATTCCGTGCATATTTCGGACAAAGTCGGTGCAAAAATAAACACATATTTCCGATAAGTACCGACTACGCTTACGGAAAATAAAACACGCTTCCGAAATTTAATGAGTGCCTACTAAATCTGGTCAAGCTATAGCAGGTGTTTCATATGCTTAACATAATAATTACAGTTAAGTCCAATTAGGATAAAAATACAGTGACGCAGTGGAACAATCCACTAGTATGGTGTAAAAAAACAACTATAAAGGCTTATGCCAACAGTTCAATACCATTTACTAAACTCTATCTATTTAAGCAATGGTTTTAATCTTTTGGGTATACATAAATGATGACGCCACTGTTAATATATCCTAAGTGGACTATATGCTATGTGGGATGTAAAATCTAAGAATTTTTTACTAACAAAAATAGCTACATTAGATCACCTTGTTTCAATATTAGTTACTACAGCATTAAACAAACGTTGTTCTGAAACATAGAGCATGCCTGAAATAAAATATGTCGCCATAAAATGAACACTATCTGGTGGAGGACAAAAACAGATGTTTTCAAACGAAATAATTCAAATGTCTAAATTGTTAAACGTAGATATGTCATTGCTTGACTAGCTCGTTTTATCACCATGTTGATAAAAGGATTATAGAAAACTTTAGACCAAATATCAAATAAAACCATTGTCTATTTTTGTCTTTCGCTTTAAAGAACAACCTGTAAAGAAACATTGTTTTTATAAGCATTGCCTTGTTATTTTCGCAATAATTTGATCCGCTGAAGCGTTTGTGGAGTTGTTTACACAGAAAAAAACAATTTGTTTCCCGTGAACAAATATAAATGCTGAAAATTACAAATTATACACGGCATTTTTGGTTAAGGCGTGAAATCTTAAGGTCTGTATTTAAGTTGTCGATCTTTTAGGAGTATTAAAATCTTCAAAAAACATAACCTGATCTGAAGAAGTATTGAAATCTCTAATTGACGGGAAATGTATCCACGAGTTTTCAGCTTCATAGCATTATCAAGAATTCATCAAATTTTGCCATACGATTAAATCCGAGCACAAAGAATATTTTTTGAATGACATGAAGCAAGGGGAACACAATCTAACATAAATGACGCTGGTGTAAAATGAGTATTGAGATTAAACTGCCCGGGGACAGAGGACTACCCTTCCTCACCCCAGCTGACCTTTCAAACACTCCAACACAACTGAATGAGCCGAATAAATACAGCATGGAAGATTATCTAGAGTCCTACAAGGCGATCGTTGACGTACTTGAGACGAACACAAGCAAATTAATAAAATCCTACAAAATGTAAGCAAATATTCGACATTCCACGTTTTGAAATGAGTGTCGAATTCAATTATCTCACAATAATTATAACTCACTCATGTTAAGTATCGTCATTTGACTCCATTTAATAGAGATGAGCAGAGAAGAGAAATACCGAGCCCTTTCACAATGTGTATCTCGTCAATATTGTAACTATCTATTCCTTATATTATTTTTCAATCCTATCAAAAAGATGACTAATTTGATGTTTTGGCGAATGCAAAAGCTCACACATTTTTACTGCATTGCTGTACCAAGATGGTTGAAATTGCGTATACATTTAAGTTTCAGTCATAAGTCGGTTCTGTATTGATTCTTTTCTCGTTTCATTTTGGTAAATGAATGTTGATAAAATCAATTTAATATGACCAGCTAATGGTAGTTATGAGACACATATGTTTTGTGGAAAATCCATACCTACCAAGTGCTCCTATCAAAGTGGATTTAATCCTATTTTCGTTGATACATATTTCTGTTTTGCAAATTCACATAACTTGCACAAAAGTACATTTGGTTCATTTTATGACCTTCTGTCCCACATTTATAACAAATAAATTTAATACATTCCTTGTTTATGCATCTAAATTCCTTTTACATCACATTTAAGTGCAGCTTGTGACATGTTTCACTTTATCCTCCTATTTTGGATTTAACGAACCTGGCAGGTAAGGGCAAACCATTAATATCAATCCACAAAAGGATCAGCTAATTTAACTTTTGAGACACATGTGTGCTTGACAAACCATGGGCACACATTTTAAAAGGACCAGCCAATTAGGCTTATGCGACACCAGTGTTATGGGCAACCCATTGTTTCCCATGTTAAAAAAGCAACCAGTTTTACCAATTATGGGACAACTAAGTTATGGGCAAACAACCATTGACATAAACTTTAAGTACCAGCAAAGGAACCATTATGAGACACGTTCATGTTTGGCAAACCATTGGTATCAATGTAAAAGAACCAGTCAATCTGGTTTATGAGACACCTATACTATACACAAGCCATTGCTACTAATTTTAAATGTACAACCAATTTTTCTTATGATACGCCTATGTTATGGGCCAATCATTGATATTTAAATTTCAAATAGCCATCCAATTTGACTTTTGCGATACCTATGATTTGGTCAATTTTACGACCAAGCCGACTCCTCTCCTGTAACACCAGACAATATGAACCGTAATTTTCATTTAACAAACTGGTGATTTACAAAACAGACCAATTCTGGTATTTGAACATCCTGTTACAAGGTTGGCTGTGTTAACCATCCAGGGTACATAATTATATGGGTACAGGCGGACTTACATTCCGGATTGCAATTACTATACGTTTCGTGCTTGTGCTCTATCATGAAAATGGATACAAAAATTCTGGGAACCGACTTTCATTATATAGTCCGTTAATGACTGGATTATAGTCAATTTATTGCATTACATTCCCATACTTGTTCCGTAATGTTTAATTTTCCCTATGAGGGGAATCGAAATTGGTTGATTAATGACATTATATGAATAAAGTTAATATCAAAGAATGGAACCGCCAGCTAACTTTTACTCGATTTTCCGCAGCTCAAGTCCTAAAACAGAATAAAATGTGGGAATTATAACGACTTCATCATCGGGTAGGGAATTGCGACGATCCTTATTGCTCATGTATGTCTTATTCACAGACAAGCACCTGCAGGACTAGGAATAAACTGACAGGACCACGCCCCTTCATAATTACGTTAGACATGAATACAGCGGTGGCGAGGATTGGAAACTCCAGTTATGTTATTTGATACTATGTTAGAATCATTTATTATTCAATTGAGTCTGTCGTTTTCATGAATACGTGGACACTAATACTGTCAGAATATTGATAGTTCGCGAAAGGTTCAGGAAATTTTGCGGAAATTTGGTCTCACAAGAAGCAATTATAGCGACAGACTTCGTAAAGCCAATCTGCTTTGGTTCCATCATGGATAAATGTACGTGCTACAAAATTTCTCATCAACTCTCGCGACACTAGATTCAAATCTGCTAACGCTAAAGCAATATCGGGGAATCGAAAAAATAGCCTGAGGTTGTCGACTGCCTTTTTACGATAAAATGGTCCATATTAAAGTAAATTGAATTGACTTTGCTTGGTTATGAAATTCACCGAGAACGCGGAGACAATACATAGACTCTGGAGTAATTTAGCTAATAGTTCACCATTGATAATATATTGATATATAAATTACAAGCGATTTATAGTTGAAATGATGATATATTTATGATTAATACAGTGTTCTATACAATAAAGATGATCTTTCTATGTTTGTAAGCTCTCATAGCTTGCAGGAATAGAGCAGAATAGAACTGAAGTGATTGAAATACTCTCTTGTTCATATATAATCTAGTTAGATTTTATGGCGAATTAATGGGTTCCGTCAAAATGGCTAATGCACTAATTTTAGTAAAGGATAATGAAAATTGAAAACACGTTAAATTGGTTTTGAAAGCAAACTTTGCATGAGTATATTGCACATTAGATAAAATATGTACAATATATCTAGAAAAACTACATATGTTTTGGACACTTACTTTCTGGTTGAAGTGCTTACCCGTACAGTATTTAATAACATAATGAAGTAAACTTGTAGATCTGACAGCACATGATAGTTATGGTGCATTTTGCTGGATGTTATTACTTTAGACCTAAACTAAAATTCCATTTAGTAATAAGTTCAAAAATTGCTTTAAGCATGAATACATATAAGTAGTTTATATATTAGTATTATAAAGATTTTATTACAAAGCCAAGTAACACAATGTAAACATGCAGTTAAATACCATTGCGACTTCAAATCAGTTTATTGAAACATTTTATCAATGACACCACTTCAAAATTCCAAAGAAACTAAAACCTGCGTTTCCAGGTTAAAAAATCTTAATGAATTTCTTTCGTACACTACTGCAATTTGAATAATACCATTCTTAGTTTTTCTTAGTAGTATATCGTAAAGCTTTCGGAAAAAGCAACTGTTCGCATTTTTGTAAAACAATACATGTTCGGTATTTTGGTACGCTTCAAGTGTTTGGCGCATATTCGCCCCTTTTACATGTTACATGTCAACTAACGCGCTTGCACGTTTCTACTTCTGCAATAAGCCGAAGTTATGGTATATTCGGTGGGTTGCTTCTACAAACATGTGTACGTTATTGTAGGGTTCTGTGCGACGGCTGAAGTATTTGACAAAAAGACATGCCTCGTCTTTGCGATAATAATGATGAAAAATATAACTTCGGCATTTTGAAGTGGTACCATTATTGTGTGTCCGGGTGTTGCTATTGATCAGGCATGGTGAACATTTAGTAATATGTGTAAAACGCAAGAGGTATTGCGATATGTGCTCCGACATTATTTTGTACGAATCAGACTATAAGAAATAGGTCTGGTGACTCGTTCGTAAGCAATGTCACCTCACAAATACAATATTAAGATGTCTATGAAGTTGGCAGTCTAGCAACGTATAGTTGGAATCCCATTTGCAATACTTTCATTTTAATTTGCAAAACTCCTTGTTAGGTTTTTTCCCAAATGGGTTCCAAATAAAAAGTTTTTGTGGCAGGACTAATTGGATATTGTTTTTTTTTATAATTGTAAGCAAATTTATAGAAAAATTTATTCTAAAAACACACAGGAGACTGACCCAACTTAATTAAGCTATATGTAAACCCTTAATTTGTCAATTCGAATAGATGTGTTCTTAAAATAGTTTTATCGATGATTGTTAATAACACCGAATTAGAAAATGTCGTGCAAATATCAAAATAGCATATAATCTTCTGCTAAATCATGATATTCTCTTTAAATATAATTAGATACATATTGACAAGCTCCTGGCTAAATTTAGAAAAGTTATGTGTTGAATTTGATATGCATTGACCAATCGTGAAAGCTCGGTTATTTCCGTTTGTTTCCGGTAAATATTGCATTGCAAAAAAGCCGAGGTGATCAGAATGATGCAATGACGTCATTGCTCAGGTAACTGATAAGCCCTATAAACGGGGACCAAAGTGGCTAGAATACATTGACTAGCATGATGATAGAGTTATTGACTTTTAATTGTCAACGATTAAATTTGATTCTTGGAAACTGATTTAATTATAATTTATATTATTCAAATGCAAAATTTAGTCACTTCGTGGACCATATTGACAATTGGTGTAGAACCAAATATGTTATCCACTATATATAAATACTTATTGAATTGCTTCGTGGCTGTGTCATAGCAAAGATGAAATAAAAACGGTACCAGTTCGTCCCCTGTGTATTAAAAAAGAGACAACAAGGTATCCATGCCCATTTATATGAATTGTAGATCTTGTTTAACCGTCAACCTTAAACAAATTAGAATAAAGTAATAAATTGCAATTAGTATATTGAATACTCGAAAGACCGCGAAAACATTTACAAATAAGTGAATCATATGTATATAGAAAGGCTTGCGGCTCTGACTCTGTGATATACAATGGCCACAAAAAGCATAAAACTACGCTTATTCATACGCGAGTTCCATTATGACGTCACCTCCGCTCCGGTATTTAACATGTGCTTTGATTTTTGGCACGTGTTTTAGAATGTTACCTGCTTGATGGTCAGTATGAACATTGTACATCGCAGATGTCAAAAGCTCAAAGTTTTAATACTATAAAAACACAATTTATTATAGGCCTTACTATAAAAACACAATTTATTATAGGCCTAGTTTTTTTCGATTTTTTTTTCTTGTCCGAGTCAATGTATTTTTGTACAAAATACATGTAGATCTATGTATGTATTTTTATATGTGAATCAAACCCAGTTAACTTTTTGTTTCATAAGTTGTTCACGTGCAGTATTAGGCACTGATTCACAATCGCGATTGACCTCACATATCGCCGTCACTAGGACACCATGGTTCATATTTTTAAAAACGTTCTCGCCATTGAATGTCTGGAAATATACCTAACCAGAATATACCTAGAACGGACGTCACCTTGATTGGTTTGGTGGCGTCATACTATTTCACAAACACTCAAAGAACTATGTAATGAAAACAGCGACTGTTGATACGACATAAAGCATTGTAGCAGTAGCATATTTGAATTTTGGACGGAAGCAGTATATATCAATACTCAGAAGTGATTGTCTTCAAGGCAAATTATGTAAAACTATAAATACTTTTCAACATGCAATTTCGTGGTGTTGTTCTGATTTAGTATAAAATAAAGGGTGACAAAGAAAATACAAAAGTAGCAAATGAAAAGTTTCACGAGACGAACAACAAAGCTGTTGTATTCAAAATCTAAATGAAAAAATCTACAACACTATTTCAGGCTTCTAATGACCAGTTCTGTGTACATACTCAATATTAAATGAGTTAGAGATATTGCCAACAGATCTTTCAAAATTTTGATAGAATGTATTGAGTTTATACTAGATTATTTAAGGTCGATTGTGAAACAAGTTTATCCAACTTATATTAATCACTCTCGACACCTCATTCTGGATGTTATCCATCGCCACAAGAGTTAGAGAGAAGTGAAGCCAGTTCCTGGTACCATTTATATTTCGTCTTTGGTATTTAACCTCTATTAAAAAAGGTTTGCTATGTGGTAAGATTACCTGGAAAACGGTGATCAAACATAACCTTTTTGACAGATATTTGTGATGAAAAAAAAACAAGATTCCAAGCATGTTTCAATCAGCAATGATCATAGAAACATTATTCAAATCATTTGCAGTGCTGCAATATTTAAAAACTATTTCTTTTTTTACCATCTAGTTGCCAGCACGTTTAAGGAAACAAAATGAATTCAAAATGTCGCGGTTTAGAAATTGCGCTTGAGTATAAGTTGTCGTCGTATGGGTTCGAATCTTGGCCACCGGGCGAGGGTTCATGTTCGGCTAGTGTGCGGACTGGTAACATGTTCTTTACATAGACCGAGTTTCGATTTTTTGTGCATGTATTCTAAGGCTTATCCCCCAGTTGATATCGGGTTTTGATATTTGAACTACCAGTTCTTTAGCATAAAAACACGCGTAACACTGATTATATTTTTAATTCAATTAAATGTTGATTTTATGGTGTTTTAATCTGGTGAGAAACTGCGCGCTGGTGTTGTTTTCGTTGATTAAGTATGATACAGCCATTATCTGAACTTTGAAAATAAAACGCTTTGAGCAAAATGTCTTGATATATCGGGTATATAAATTTAATTATCGAGTTCTGTGATTTTAATAACAATTTAATTGAAAATAATGCGCAATTAATGTATTTTAATCATATTTACCGTCACGCATACCACAAATAGGTTAAAGTAATATTATTTTGCTATTCTTTGCTATTATAATTAAATTTAATTTTAAAACGGGAACGCTACATTTTTGAATTTTAGTAACGTTACAACCGCATTTTTATTTTAAGTGAATATTATATTTAAATCAACCAAACGTAAATATAGCAGCACTGATTGATACGGACCTGTACGAAATGGTTTTAAAAGTTTAGCTGTACATAGCAAAATTAATTGACAAAACGCTAGTTTTAGTCTTAGAATTTTAAATCTCAATTTCATTGAGTATTAGTAACGTTAGAATTTTACTCAATCATGAAAAACGCAAACATTTGAAAGCTTGGAAATATTTTTTTAATATTCTGAATATATTTATACATTCATTTAATTATATTTAGTCATAATAAATTTCCTAATTAAAACGTCCGACTAATCAATATAAAATGAACAAGCATATGTGTTGTACTTTTTTATTTTCTTAGTTTCTACTTTTTTACCATGCGAAAAATCTAAAAGGGCAAAAAATTTGTCCAAATTTATACAATTTACGCTTACTCGAAGGGATTCTTATAACCATGTCAAAATCGATTCTCATAACACGCGTTATATTAAAATAGTTAGCTAAATAATTTAATTAGTGGTCGCTTGAAATTATTTGACTTCATTTCTTCCGCATACAGAGTTTAACTTACCTTCCTAACCGCGGCGATATGTTTATAAACAGATCATGCCAGAATTATATACATCTATTCTAATGCAAGATTTTTTCACGTCCGTGGTGATTTTATTTCTATAAGTATTAACAAAGATGAAGAATTCAAAACCCCGAGCGTCTTTATATATTTCTAGAATGTATATTATTTCAATTATTAATGATAACAAATATTATCAAATAAAAATAGCCTCATTAGAAAAATAAATCTAATTAATTTTTTTCAGAGCTTATAATTAAATCAGACACACACGTGCTGGCGAATGTCGCCACACACCCGCACACAACCCTTGCTCGAATAACATTTGTACATAAAATAGTCAAGACAACTATGCCACAAAATTTGAAATAAAAACCGATTTCTTTTTCTGTAAACTGAGATTTTCGATCATTTTTTGTCGAAGAACATGGAGAAAAAATCTTCACCCAAACTGCACTTGATAAATCCATTTGCCTGTATTACATTTTCTTACACTGGGTTACACAAAACACATTTCTCATATTTCAAAAAATGAAAATCGCTGTCAATTCAGCGCGTGAAAATGCGCCAGCACGGAATTTGGGGATCGCACGAGTTCATGTTTTTCTCTCGTGCGATGCGAGATAATTAGCGATATTCACACTTTATTTTTTCCTCTCATTAGATGGCACTCCACACAGACGTCCGTCGGAATTCTTGTATGCTTTAAATGTCTCAGAAAATCCACACAAGCACGTACGTTGAATTTGAACACACATCTAAATGCAATCAAATTTTTGTCAATTAAATCCAGATTTCCCAATTTTCTTACCAAACAAACCATTATGTACGATTAATAAACTAACTCCAAAGTTGAGAAACATGACTCCAGAAATAGTTTACTAAGAGCTGATTTCAAGCAAAATGCAATATGAAATAAATTCCATTCTCTTTTAAGATTTGCATAGATACGACGAAATGACTTGAATTCGAAGCTCACAGAATATTAAATAGCGCATTCTTTCACATTGAAACTAAAATTTTCTCATTTTATAGCCAATTTTCATTTACACAAGCTAGCAAACGTTGTTTAAAGTTCGAGGCTAAATGGAAAATGAACAACTAAGATCGGAATAAGTTGTTTATCAGGAAAATGCTCGAACCCTGAAGGTGCAAGTTTGTACGAAAGATCTGTTTATATTATATGGTGCTCCCGGGTCCCTACATTTATACGTGCCTGGCCCCTTCGGCGGCGGTGTTACTTTAGAAAGCCGAGTAAATACCGCGCACATCTCGTCCAACCTTCGCCCCCTGGCGTACCAGCTGACCGCTGATTGGAGAAATGCAATTAATTTTATATTAGTTTCAAAGTGGCTTCAAGGAATAGTCTCAATATGAATGGCTTTACTCACGTCAACAATTGCTATTTGTATTAATTGGCTTACGATTAAATAGGTAACATTCAATGCTACATTTCCCTCTGATGTGTATAACATTATGAACATTAATTGTTCAATCAATTTTGAGTGGATATCTATGTATTTTTTTTATTAACAATTCAAACGGAATTAATGCACAGGAACATTTTTAAGAACGACGTATTTTTTTCTTGAAAATAGAAATACACATCGTCAAAGTTGCATTCGAAGACTATCCACGAAAAAGTCTCACTTTCAATTGGGTTAGAATATTTTTCTAATGCTACGGTCACATTTGCCCTACGAGCTCCGTACGAGCTCCGTACGAGTTGATTTTGCTGAACTCGCAAGACGTCCGTACGGAGTCCGTACGGTGCTCGTACGGATATTGATACTCGTACGAGTATCGTACGGATTTTTTCGAATCGTAGAGGTCTCGGCGACATGGTAAAACTTTTTCACCGAGCTCCCGAGTTGTCTACGAGCTGTCTACGAGCTCGTATATAGTTTGAGTCAGACGTATTTCGCACGGGACTTTAACGGTCAACGTCATAGGATTAGATAGTGAACAGTATGACAGCAGTTATGTCAACAATGTTAATTGTTATGTGTATGTAACAATATGTTATAGACAATATATTTAAATTTCGACACATTTTTCAATATTGAATTTATGATACATGTGTTTTTAACTGCTATTGTGTCAATGCTGCATCTGTACCCAGTATCTAAGATCCGGTAAAAAAGATAATTATAACGTATCGATTTTAAAAAAACAAATCATAAATTAGGTAATGAAATCCAAATTTAATACACAATTATAATTATGCCCTTCAATTTTAACATCTGTTATTTTTTTTGAATATATAGCTTTTAATACAAAACAAATATTTAGTGTAATGATTAGTATATTATACAAAAACATAAAAATGACTAAATACTTTGATATATATTGCCTATGTTTGTTTTGGTTAAAGCTGAGGGGGAAAGAATGATTGGTTAGCATATCCAGAACGAAACACAGGGTGCTGACAGATTACTAATGCGTGTAGGTCCATGATGTGACAAGTCTAGCCACCCAATATGGCATGTTCGGCACCCAGTAACTTTATATGTCATTGTTTGTATGATTGTTTATAAACTAGAATCAGGTACGAGCAGAGGTCTACAGGGACGACTGGACTTTCCCAACCGAGTTGTCTCTTAAAATAAAGGTATTGCTGTTATATTATAATAATGACGCTACTAGCTTTTGAAAGAAGTATTTAAATGATTTTAAGAAGACTCAACATGTAAGTACGTCGACAAGCCTTTTAACATGTGGTATAATCAACCATTCGGGTGACACGCAGACTGTGGGTAATTCTCTAGAATACGGATCGACAAATCCATCCAAGGTTTTAATCTCGACCGGGACATATGGTCATTCGGAAATCATTTCATTGTTTCCACCCAACTAGAAATGGACTAAAACGTTATAGAAACCATGTTGTACATTCGAAAATGCTAGGGTCCCACATGCCGTTTAACATTCTGTCTCTTCCATCATACCGTGTATCCGATATGTAACCGATGATTATTGATGCTCGCGCAGAAACCGACCGATGAGTAGCAACGTATATTTTTATTATACTTTAAATGACCCTGACCGCCTTCACTCGATGCTACACAATCCCCCGATCTGCAGCATGACAACGTTCGGCTTCAGTCAAATTAGCCCAAATGTACGCCGACCGTTCATTGTATTATGAAGATGTCCAACCGGTTATTTTGCTAGGTCCGACTAGCACAAGAACATAACAGTTACACAAGACGTACTCGTCTCCTAATGCAGGATGGCCATATTTTTCCAATATTCCAGAAGCCTGGACCAAACCTGGATCCGCTCATGAAAATGAATTGACATGTCCGTGATTCGCGTGCACATATCTTATGTGTACACATAAATATTTGTCTATACATCTATGTGTTCTTTTTATCTTTTAGTTTATGACAACTGTGCAATATACATGTATTCCATGTACTTTACTGCATATACTCATCGTACTAGAATAAACTCTAAACACGTATTTAGCCCTGATCGTTCAATGTCGACCAAGAAGTAATTAAAGTTATTAAACGCTTTTTCCTTGCATTTATAAACATGACATGAAAATTTCATCATTCTTTAATCATCTTACATATAATGATAACTAAAAATAGGTAATATCAGCTTCCTTGTGAGCTCCCTACTTCAATAATACCTACGAGCTCGTAGACTACTCGGGAGCTCGGTGGAAATTTTTCACCGAGCTCCCGAGTCCTCTACGAGTTACGAAAATCCGTACGATGCTCGTAAGAGTTTACAATGCCCGTACGGACCCCGTACGGACGCCGTACGGGCTTGCTAAATTTCGACTCGCACGGAGCTCGTACGACTAATGTGACCAGGCGAAATTGAAATATGTCGAAAAATAAAATTCTTCTCGCACGGAGCTCGTACGGTCATCGTGCGGACACCTTACGGACACCGTACGGACATCGTAAGAGTGACTTGCGAGCTGCGATTGACCTACGAGTACCTTGCGAGCACCGTACGATCTCCGTACGAGCGCCGTGCGATCTCCGTACGAAGATTACGATGTCCGTACGGACCTCGTACGAGACATTCTCCTTTAATCGTACGAGGTCCGTACGAGCTGTGACCAGAAGCTAAGAACCTAAAATACATTTAGGATTTGAAATATTTTGGACTCGTAGCCTACTCGTACGAGTTGATAAATCCGTACGGACATCGTAGGGCAAATGTGACCGTAGCATAACTCAGCTTTCAGTTAATTTTAGTTAGTTTTACGCATTTTTTTTAAATCACAGAAATATGATTATGTTGGTGTATACTTGTATATTCTTTCTACATATTTTATGTATACTTACAAGTGCATATTACTGTTGGTATATACAGTATTGTATTTCTCTTTAGTATACACTTTTAAATACTTTTATACACGTATTTATATTATCAGCGAATATTTTTTATGATAATCTAAATACTATTTTCGAATGTTTACACATAAATATTATATGAGATTAAACGCATGTAATCTCTATAACACACTTATTGAATGCTACTAGTACAGAATCTGCATCAGCATTAATAACGGTATCGTAATGAACAGTATGTTCATCATCGTTACATCATCAATGTCATCATCGATATCGAACATAATTGCAAGCACAATCATCATTATAATCAGTGGCACAACCATCAAAGTTTATTTTTGACCAATACAAACAATACCAAAATCATCTCCGCCAACACATTTCAAACCAACACCATCATCATCATTATCATTTCTGGGTCGTTCATCATCATTAATCATGGTGTTACTGTTTCAGTCTGTCTCCAGTCAAACTTCTACCCGTGATTTATGGCGAGGTCTTGTCGGGTGTTGCCCGATGTCAGATCATGCACCGAGGACTAGCATACCGACAAGCTGGTCATAGAAGCTCACCAAGATACTCAACTATTGTTGAAAAATGCACGGTCTTCAATCCAATAAAATCAACAACAAAATTTCAGAAAAAGAAACATAAAAATATTATCAGTTGATGATTGTTAACAAAGTAAATAATATCATGTAGTTGGATTGTTTGAACAAAGTCACCTGTCAAATGTCAAATTGCTGTCAAGTGGGAACAGAACGGGTGTAGATTTACAAGTATTTTGCCTTTCCTTTAATCAAATAATGACGATTTTAAACTAAACTGATTTCAATATATTCATGAATACTTTACCCATGTTCCCAATATCTTAAATTACTTGATTCACGTCTTGTTCGTCAGCCGAGTTGTCAAATAGATGAAATTGTACACCCGTTATTTACGAACCTCTTTCACATCAAAACACCCGGAGTACATGGTACAAAACACGAATTCTAAAACAGTTTTGCTAAACTATCTGGTGAAAATTTTAATAGCAAAAATTACAAAATTTCCGATTGTTGAAAATTCGTCCGTGAATTTTTTTTCTTTTGTACGGAAGTAGAAACTGTTACAAGAGTCGCTGTTACATTTACTCTGTCGCAAAAATATGTGTCCTTTTTATGTGCAAAACAGCTTATACGGTAAAACAGTAAAATATATGAGATTTTTAGGAAATATATAAATCTCGTTTAATTCTTTGACATTCATTGTCAGCATCTGGATTTATTTTGTTAGTGAAATGATTCATATTATATTCAGGTGTGTCATTTGTACGCACGCGGCAGGTTGAAAACTGAATACTTCATTGCGGTTAATAACCGTTTGTGTGAAAAGTGCGTTAAGCAAATTAAATACTTTATTTTTGTTTGCGCTTAAAAATGCGAGAAAAATTACTGATTTCATCTTTAATATTTCTAATTATTTTGTCTATATCTGCAACGCTTTTAACTCAATGTATTTTCATTACGCAAAACAATAATAGGCATATCTGAATGAAGTGATATACCGGTTAGGTACAGTCAGTACTATACCGACATGTTTATTGTCATCATGAAATATTACAAGTTTATTAGTGATAGCGTTAAAGTCAACAGTTGCTATTATACACACTATGACAAGCACACGGAGAGGGGAAACACCGCCTCCAGTACTGCGCGCGTTTCATGTTAGCGCCTCCCAGTTACAGCTTTGTGGTTACTACGTCCAATGGCGACGTGGTATGAATTATAACAAACAAAAAGTAAATTTGAATCAAAATCGCATTCAATTACTGGATGATAACTATGTACGCGTATATGCTTTTGTTTTACTAAAACAATAGTCCTTCAGGATAGATATTTGCTCTTCAAAAAGGAGACAGAAAAGGCTATATCTGTGTTTGACACTTGGGGAAGCTTAGCTCGAGATTACCCGATTACAAAGTCGGCATATTAATCGGCATAACGTTGTTTTAAGTAGTGGCTAGAATTTCGTGAGGAGAATCAGTTTTGGGATAAAAAGGATTTTTTCTTCAATTGGAAACTCAAAAATCTGTAAAAGTGGCTTACAGGTTTGGAGAAAGTGGCTTTTCCCATGACAAGATGTCTTTCTTGGCACTGGACACAAATTCTTGGCAGGTGGGTTTCGTTTCTGAACTTTTTCTCCTCTCCCCCTGTGGCAAACAGGCGCATTAGTCCCAAGTCTTCTTGTACATTATTTATCGACATCCGGATTATGACTTTAAGGTCTTCGATGTTATTTAGGAACCATAGGGCATTTTTAGGTTCGGTATTTTAAGAATTTTAAACACGTTTGTTTACTCTTTGTTTGTTACCCCAAGGCTTTATAAGCAATTTGTAACGAAACACCTTTGGTAAAGTAGTTACTATATTATTAAGCTGTTGTACCTGCAAGTCATTTTGATTGAACTATGAAATAAGACAGGAAAGGCAACTTGCACTTTTTATGTTTTATATAAAATCAGATATAAATTGCACATTGAGTGCAGTTGGTTACCAATGGAGCATAGGCGACGAGGCATACATGGGATCTATAAAATCGTGTAGTTCAATTGATAAATTACTTACAATATAATTATACTAATAACAGGGAATTATAATTATATCATCATGGATATTGCAAATTCAAGGTAGGGTGTGTATGTTCTAAAACATAGGACTAAATGTGTTGTGTCAAATTATACAAATTACTTAGAAAAATATATTTTTTATGACTCCTTTTTATAAAAATATCATTTTAAGTCATACTTGATGTACACAATAACCCTTTATTTAGCAACCTAGGGGTGTATTAAATATCTAGTATACGTAAAATGAAATGTACTGGTCAGTATTTTGGATGTGAATCATATAAAATTATTACATACATCATTAGAGTATGCAAGTACATCATAGTTACACTATTCAAGAATGCTATATTGGTGCCATTATGGGAAAAAACTCTACAGAATATTACATATAGCATATTTATTATAACATTCCGACAATAAATAATAATTGATTTGATTTCAATTACTTTATCATTTCAATGTTGAATTGTGTAATAGTTATAATACAATGTAATACATCAAATAAAAATAGGAGCAAGGCGAATGACGTGCATGCAAATAAAAACGGTAAGACTAACTCTAAAAAATGTTAAATAATGCTTAACAATACAGGAACAAACTCATATTTTTAAAATAAATAAATAAACGTTTAGGCAGATATCTTTGGATATTAAAAACACACCGACGAGTTACTTATACTTAATGTATTACATATGATTGGGCATGCATCAAATGTACACTATGTGAAATTTGTCTCTTGTAATAGTTCAATATTAATTCACTCAATTAAATTAAAACAAGTTTTATTGTCAATAGATTTCAATATATGTGTAGGACTCTTTGCGTCAATTTGGGTGACCAGAAAATAAAATATAACAGAACACACAACTGGATATCAATACCATAAATTATACGCATGTATGAGTAATTTTATTATTGTTCAATGACTAAATACCTTTCTAAAAGGCAACTATTTTAAAGGGTATTTCTTAAGACGGGTACCAAGTAAATATACATATACGAGAAGTAATTGTATCATCAAGGACGACATATTTATGGATGGACACAATTTCTTATTTATTGTTTTAAAATAAATCTAGATATACTAAAGAAAAACAAAAAGGTTATTCTGAATATTCTTTTGCAGTCCTTTACAGGCTAAAAGCTTGTGAAGAATGACTATTGACCATCTTCGAAACCAGGAGTTTTCATCTAAAATAGCTATTTCACTAGAGACGGTTTGGACACTATGAAGTTTGCACGAATTTAAACACTTTTTAAATGTTTCAGTATTTATACGCCTAGGGCAATGTAGTACAACGTTAACATAAACTAAACACCATTTACATATTCAATTTATATGTGTGTATGTGTGTATTGATATAGAATTGATAAAACTGTGCTTGGTCATAATTTTATTTGTAACATAATCGCTAGGGTTACGAAGAATTTACACTTTGGAAAATGCCGCTTCAGTTAAAATATACTCTACGAATCACACATGTACAGTTTTGTAGTGTCCTAGAAATAGGACCGGTTGTCCATATAATAAAAAATAAATACTGGTAATTATTGTCGGCGTCTCAAATATATTTTCACTCATTATTTCAAAATTGTTTTAATTCTTCTACATGTGCGTACATCAGCGTGTCAATGTCTGAAAACTATCGCATCCATTTATAGTATGTCAACGGAACTTAGACAATCGCTAACAACGGTTGGCTAGAATTGATTTTCCAGGCTTATGGGTAATTAATCTTTCATTTAATGTCATAACGCATTTGTTTCAAAATCGGAAACTGCTGATTTTGCCTTCAGGACATGCGTCAACATTAATACACGATATTGCAAAGTGTTGCTTTCAGTAGGAGACTGAAACATTGTTGCTTAATTGGTGTTTATATCAATAAATCCGGTCCTGATATACAAATTACGCCCATGGGTTAAAAACAGTTGTAAACATAATATCAATGTGGTTCAAAACTTCAATACATAGATATGTGTACACAATATCAGACTAATTATTTAATGTACACATAATCATAGCAATATTCAATATTCGCTAAATAGATCTACCATCGCAATTATGCAATGCTCAATAATAATTTTGATATTCAATGTTCAATTACCATTTAATTATCAATATTCAGTTACCATTTATTAAATCAACATTATCATGGTAATAATATACGATCAAGGTTCTTAGTGTTAAATATTCGATTCGACCAACTGTCGTCTTGAAAACTTCGACGAATGGACCAGTAGGCCTAATATCTTATTCAGCGAACTGTCGAATTCGACGAAATGTCGTTCGCCAAATTGTCGCCGCGATTCGACGATATGTCTTTCGACGAATTGTCGTGCACCGCTCATTTCAATACTTACTGTTCATTTTACCATCAATTTCATTCTCAATAATCATCATTTTATTCAATAATTTTATTATTGTAATATTCAATTCTAAATAAACATAGCATAGGCAAATTTGAAATTTTCACTTATCAATCGTCAAAGGCTTCTAACTGTATTTTCTGAACACGAATCTACATTTTTAAAGTATGATATATTGTCAAAATCAAGGGGTTGTTAGCCTCCTTTTCAGTCATGCAATGCTACGTGGATAATTTAAAAATACTAGGCAAAACACCTAGGGTGCGAATCATCATGGTGTCGAATCATTTTGGTGACAAATGACATTGATAGCGAACCACCTTGGTGGCGAATCATTTTGGTTACGAATTGGCAACAGTATTCATGGAACTTGAATAGTTTACACGTATAAATGCTTAACGACAAGTGTTCTTTTTAAAATATAATACATAAGACAACAAAACATAACTTTTCCATAGCCTGGATGTGTAGCAAAGAGAAAAAGTTCATCTATTCTCCACATACATCAAACATCTAACGGAGAGAACATTCTGATATTTGTCGGCACATTTTGCGTTTTTTTTATGAAATAGAAAGAGAAAACTCGCACCATTCATCACACTATATCACACGGCAACATGCACAATGTGTGGTATGATTTTGTTACAATCGTTTGTAAATATCTGTATGTACAGTGAAACTTCTCTGAACTAGACACCTTCTGGACTTGCAAAACAGTTTACAGAGATTCCACGTTATCAGATCTTTAAAGGTGATACATAATCGACACTCTTAGCATATGTCCAGGATAAAATCGGAAAAGCAAAGGAATGACCATTTTAAAAAGTTTCCTGTTAGAAGAAGGTCCAGGCTAGAGAGGTACCTCTTATAGTGATACAAATCAAGGTTATGGAAATGTATTAACATAAGTCTCATATAAGACTTGTTTACAAATCCAATTTCTACCCAAAAGTACCATAAAACTACCTGTTACTAATTATTGTATATGTACCTCTTATCTTGAACAATCTGTCTATGTAACACATAAAAATGCATAATTATGGAAATAAATATTGTTTAAACTAAGGTTATGTAATACGACACATGAATTTTATTTGTCAACAAGGCTAAACACTTAAGAAAATGAATTGAAACAAAGTTTAAAATTAATTCTTGCAAAATGTGCAGACTGTCTTGTAAACTGTTTACGGCGCGCGTGAAAATAACAATTATGTGAAATAACTGAACAAGGTCAGACACCACTAAATCTTCCAGCATGGTACCAAAATAAAGGACTCAAAAGTATCTTCAATAAATTATGCTATTGCTTGGGAAAAGCATTTGATAGTTTTGTTATAAAGATAACAGCTAAGTATAAACATAAAAATACCAAAATAGAAATTTCGTTTTAAATATCAATGCAACTTAAATTCGGATACTGACGGTCAATGCTCCTTATAATCGCCAGAATCTGAATAATGTCTGAGAATTCCATAAATGTTCCTAAACTTGGAAAACTAAAAACAACGGTCCTGAATACAGTTTAAACAAAATAATAACTTCCAACATCGCATTTTTCTACTTTTTTACTTCGTGAATGTGTGCTTATCTATGGAATCCACAAAATTACCTGATTCACGAAAATTCGTGAAGGAGCAGTAAATCGTGTAATACGAAATATGTGTGTTTTATTTATACATGTACATGATTATTAAATTAGTCAATAAAATTTGTGCGTAGAAGCGTAAGAACGCAAACACTGTTTTACCTTTTCTTGTCTTATTAATGTACGCTAGAAAAAAGAAAAATGGAAAACAGCTTTATAACAATAAAGTTTCGGTGGATTATTACGTGTAAAACTTCTCAAAGGAGAGAGTGGACAAAACTTTGCTGAACCTTCTGGACAATATCGGTATGTTCATGAACGTATTTTCTTGAGTGTTAATTTACATATCAAAATATCTATTCTATTCTATTCTATTCTATTCTATTCTATTCTATTCTATTCTATTCTATTCTATTCTATTCTATTCTATTCTATTCTATTCTATTCCATTCAATTCCATTCCATTCCATTCCATTCCATTCCATTCCATTCCATTCCATTCCATTCCATTCCATTCCATTCCATTCTATTCTATTCTATTCTATTCTATTCTATTCTATTCTCGCTGATCAAAACAGAAGGACATAATCAACAACTGTTTGTATTTATCAAATAATTTAGACCCTGTAAGTCAACGCCAAACACCTGCGACGAAAGTAATGAGTTCGAAATGAGATTGAATCTGGACTAACGCACTCTAAGAACGTTGACCGGTAATTTCGGACACACGTACTAAATGCGTATGATTAATAAACAAAACCTGTCGCACTTGTTATAAATTTGTAACACATAGAACATGTATTTTAGAATAAGTTGTGTCAGGGCAACAGCTTTATAGTTACTGAACCTCAACAGATGAGCAGCAAAATATATAATAGCATAATACCCGTGTTTTAAAACCATTGCGAATTGTCTGTAGAATCTCTAACAGATCTTTTATAACACATTCGACGACTGAAACGTGCTTGAAAAGAATGTCACTTTTCATCACAAACGTTTGTCAAACTTATCTTCAGTTAGGTCACTGTTAAGCTTGGTAGTCTTTCGTTATCAAAGGACTTATTGATAATTTCAAGAATTTCTCAAGATCGCCTAGCAATATAAATCTGAATTGTTTATTATGTTGTTTCGCGACTAGAGACATTTGCAAAGGTTTGAAAATAAATTTTCTTTTCAAGTTCTTAAAGTTCTTATTTTTATTTTGATCAGTACCTTTAAAGCTGTGTTAGACCAACCTATACCGAACAATACGCAACCATGTACACATGTATTGTATTCAAGTAGATAGGACGACAAAACGTGTGTTCATGTGCTATCTGAAATTCGGCTCCTCTTTGGTGTCGTATTTAACATATCCAATGTCCGACAAATTGAATACAGGAATGTAATTGAAATGAATTACCTATGATGAAAAGTGTTTGAAAATGAGATATTTTCAAACTTTGCTATTTTACATTGACATAGAAATGTTTCCATCTCAGTGTATGTGGCAATGAATTTAATTAGTGTTCGTTAATTGCTATATTTAACCACACTATTTAAAATTTGATTAAAAACTGGGACAGACATGTATAACTATCCACTTGAATAAAACTATTTATATGATAGGTTTTAAGTACTTTTAGCTTTATGTGCAAGGCTTTGAGCAATGAGTCAGACATATGTTTGTGGCTGCCGTGTCAGTCTGTAAGCAAGAAGCTGAAGTTTGAATATTTCAAAAGACGCCTAATAAGGTGTATGATGTTCCAGATAACGGGCTTCAAATTTGAAAAAAAATGAAACCGAGACAGATAAGACTTCAGAATTATCTGCATGAAATCAGGCTTCGTAAACAGTTACTACGACATAGGATCTACTACTATCTGCTTTTATTATTAAAAGGTGGCTTTGTTCGTTTAGGAACATACAAACTGACATGGCATTGGCAGTGGCCATATCCTCAATAGATATAAGAAACTACTTGTTAAAGTTCTTGTAAAAATGCAAGTTAGTACTGGACAATACACATTTTTCAAAAACCCGTATTAGGTCAGAAAGATAAAACTACGCCAATCGGACACGGAAAGCAGCTTTTAGCTTCCGTCAAAAACAGCAGAAACAACAGTGAACATAAAGGCACAGAGCACGAAACGAAAATCTATGATCACACGTTCGTGTCACAAGGACAAACGACAAGCCCCATATGACTGAAACGGTTGAAAATTCTTTAGAATTAAACTCAAACAAACGCTGCTCTGTAGTAAATACTGAGCACATGTACGTGTATATGAAAGTTTGGCAGCCATGGTTCAGTTTATATTTCCATGATTCACACAGCGACCTTCACAATTTGACTTGGCCTCTGTAATCACAACTGTCGTCAACTAGGGAATTTTGAATTCGTAAATTATTCATCGAATATGTCAGATCTAATCAAAATCCATTACATATAAGGTTTTATCCGAACACGAAGTCCTCCAGTCAGAACGTAGTAGATCTAGTTGTTGAGAGTGGAATTATTTTCAAAATTTGATATTTGTCACGATACTCTACTACCACGGCATGAAATTCATATTCATAAGGCTTACACGTACCTCGGTGAAAGTATATATAAATGTAAATGATATTTCAGACAAAAATGAAGTGGACACGAAAATGGAGATACAGAATCAATGCACATTCATGTTCGTTTGTACCTGGCAAACAGGTAAACGCATCGGTTCATTCTTTAGTCTCATAAGACACATACGTACACATGGTACTTTGCACAGGGTTTTACATTAATTACAACATGCTTACGCAGTTAAACGTTTAGACAAATGAAATTCAACAAAATATAGAAAGTTAAAAATTAAGATCAAAACAATGTTTATAAATCGGACAGGGAATGAAAAACTCAGCTAAAACAGCGAAGCACTGAAGCAAGTTGCTACCTCTGAAAGTCTTTCTGATTCAAGTTTGTCTTGCGACCAACTATCTTGTGGTCAAGCAAGTTTCTAAATGCCAATATAGTGCAAAATTGGTAATATTATGATTTTTAATTGGACCTAGGACGGACGATTTCGTAGTTCAATGTTCTTGGGAGGAATTTTATGTATCTATGCAGACTATATGACCTTTTCAATAATATTAAGGAGATTATTTTTGCCACAATCTTACCACGACAGACTGCTCCAATATTCTTTATTGTTTACATTAAAACAATATATTTAATTATAAGTTCACGACATTCCGGTAAATATTGATAAAAACACTGAAGCATCTTCTGATTGGTCGACATGACTTCTCGTGTAAGAATTTTACAGCCATTTCATTTCACCGGCAACAACAGATGCGAGGTTCCATTGGCGACATTTTATGACAATTTTCGCCTTTAATTGAATGTTTAGTTTTGTTGCATCTGTCCTCAGCCATAAAACCGGGAAACAAAACCGCATATTGGTTCGTTACCTTATTTTTCTTCTTAAAATTGGACTTAATTTCGACTTGATGCGACCACGTGATTGGCACCCAGTGACGTCATTGGCGACGACAGCACGAACTTCATTTCGACACTTTGTTACCCTGTAAATGGAATGAAAAGGAAATTAAACCCAAGAAAATAGTATGATTGGACAGTGAAAGTGACATAGATCCTAAAAGGCGAAAAGAAGCTAGCCAATAGAAAAGTGTTTAAAAGAGGCATTAATTAGTGAATAATTAGCTAGTTGAACTTCCTGTTGGTAGTAAAAGGGTATTCAAACTCCAAAGCCTCGTTCAGATTGGTTGAAATGAGCAACACTGTAAATAATGTTGCTCTAAATTACACACTACAGTTTTAAAGTCGTGTTTCAATCAATCTGCAGGCACCAATTCCCCACCTCTGATTCGTGCAGAGAAACTACCAGTGATTACTGATTACCATTCTGGTACTGGTTGACATCGCAGATCAGTCCCAATGACCACTGCATGCTACACGTTTTTTCTTTAGTTTAAAATAATGCTTCGTAAAATGTTCATACATTTTGCTGCCAGTTTTCAGAACCACTGCCACTGCAATTCGATATCTATCTGAAGTAACTTGGTGTGTTTCGAGTACATGTATTTGATAACTTGTTAATATGTGTAGGACATGACCATAGCCACAGCCACGAAAAAAAGAAATAAGTCAAGGAAAATCGGACAGGGGATACAACGGCCAACCGAAACAGCCAAGCGCACAAGGCCAAAAAGTACACACACGAAAGAAAAGAGAGACCACAACCAAGGCTTATGTCAGTTGTCACTTTTTTAAAATTGTAAGAATCACTGTAAATGGTATTACACAGCATCTGTATAAATAAAATACCCTAAGCTTACTCCCGGAATCGAATACGGTTCTGATGGGTGCCTGACTAGCGTGGAAAGACATTGACTGGTGTTCTTTGATTAGTTTCTTGTACTGGTATATTTGATACTTAGTAGTTGTGTGGGTTTAGGACTCAGTTAAAGTGTTTTTATCAAACGGACCAATCTTAGAACAACTCAAAACTCTCTTCAACTGTATGTCTATCAAAGCTAACTATCTCGTGGTTGTTATCGGTTATTAATTTGTTAATAATCATATGATCTTGGCGATGATAGCTTCCCGTTACAGCCAATGTTTGCCAAGAAATATAAGCAAATTAAGCTCATTCATTCCGATTATGCTTCGCTTACAAATACAGACCATAACTGTTTAGCAATCTCGGATCATATGTCTGGGCTGCAACCACAAACCTGTGTCAACACCCCTGAAGGGATGCATTGGATAAATAAACGGAATCGAGACTGTTTAGTTTGATGATGATCACGGAGATGAAAGCTGGGAGCGTGCTCGTGAAAACTGGCACCATCTCAGTACAAACTAAGAGAACACTAGAACAGTGCCATCAAATTGTTGCCAATACAAATGTATGTCTAAGTTTCCTCTGGAAGTGGTTTGACGATTGCAATGTTTTGATTTCAAAGGTGTTTGGCGGCCGCTGTTTGGTGACAGTACATTGTTGAAGGTGAATGTGCTTGTTGACCGCATTAGTTGTTGTAAAACTTTAATTTGAATGTGCATACGTTTTGTGACCGCATTTGGTGTTTTCGAAATGTTATATAGGAATGTGTTAGATGGTCGATATATAGATTGTTTGTTGTTTAAGTTTGGGTTTTCCTAGGCTTCTAAGAATAAGTTTTATAAATAGAAAAAAAACCAATATCAGTTTAACATAAAAATAAGGGCATCCACTGGAATTTTCAAAGAAATATATAACAAACGAGCACCACATTTTATTATATTGTGTTAATATAAGGTATCAGAAAAACCGTTCTGTTGAGCCATCAATAAAAACTATTTACAATATGCGATGCATTAATATATTAGTTTATTACATCGTTCGCGTAAAAAGAATATACACTTATTTATACAATATATTTATATTTTCAAATTAATTATCAACATTTTGATATTTAACTTGAATCACTTTAAAAGAAGAAAATGGCACTTTTTATACAATTTATATTATATTTTAAAATGCAGCAATTGTAATTGTATACCATTTTAGTTGTGCTTTTAAGTTATGGTCAGTAAAACAATTTTTTGCAGCTGGATTATTTTTTACTTTTAAATGTTTTAATCTTTATAATATTTTATTTATACCATTTAACTAATTTTAGTTTCATTCGGTTATTTAAAATTAAACCATTATCACATAAGCACACGAACCAAATTATTAGTTAATCATTACCAAGAACCAATGCCATGTAGACATTTACTTATTTATTCACTTGACCTAAACAATCTAAACACAGAAAATAATTATCGACCAGTGTTAATTGGCTCTTGACATTTTCTCCGAAACTGGAGGGCATCATTATAACAAATACCTAGGAAGACACTGAATTCGTTCCCTGATAGCGCGGGTAAAAAGGATTGCTAATCATACGTGTAAACTTTTTTTTAAATACAACATAGTCCAACTATGGTATTGTTTGTGTGTATGCCTACAGCATACATCAGGTTTCATGTTTGCATGTGAATTTACGTATTGTCTTGTGTTCAAGAATGGATACATGTATTTGATTTAAACTCAAAGGCCTGCCATTGCACGGAATTGAGGTTTCGTACCGAATTTCATCGTAACCAAAGTATTGCGAGGTCGGTGTTAGATAACTAGTTCAACTATGATATCAATCCGATATTACTGATTATATTTCTAGATATTAATAAGTTCACCATAAATATTGACATAATTCTTGATCTGGTTGATAATTCTACCTAAATCACGTGACTGCAATATTATCAAACTGCAGACTATGAGAGTATACATCAAAACAGCCACGAGCATTTTTGATTGACTTTATTAAATGCATATAATTATAGACTGGGTCAATATCCAAGTCTGGAAAACTAGGACCTTTTGTTTGTTATCCCATTAACTAATATACATCTAGCAATTAATTAATGTAAATGCAAGGTACGTCTTCACCCTGGAGCGTTATTATTCAGTGTCATTATACAGTGGTTAGAAACCGGGAACTGGCAAGCTACGAGTACGAACTGTATTGAGTACGACAGAAAACTGAAATAAACTCTTTTACGCTAGATTAAATATTGAACTTGCATTAAAACAATGGACAATCAATCAAATGACATTTTTGATCTTGACACATGCAAAATATTTGAATAAATGCAGAATGTCCAATGTGGCATTCTCGTAATTCTGAACCGCTTATGAATTTTACTGTGTGTTCCCGCCACAACCACCAGGACACTTTGGCTTCACTGCATTTGTCGCCCAAATAATCACACATGTTTATGTTGATCTACTAGGTATGTTGTACTGTAGTGGTCGAAAATGGTGGTATTGTTCTGTTAGCCGAGGGGCAACAGTTTGGCTTTCTAATCCATACACGAATAGACATTGCATTTCATAGGCATGGGTGCATGTGGTAAACAAAGAGAGCTACAAAAAGAGCTTAAAGTGACATACAGAAGGTTGTTCATTAATATAATAATTGTTAACTATTTCTAATGGTGAAACTAGTATTTTAAATATTGGCCACTTAGAAATGGTATACATTGTATTATGCTCAACCAAGAACTGCTGAAAGTTTCTATGGGAGTGTTATGCCTCCAACAAACCAAAACATCCTTCTACAAAAGGGTTGCCTTGTGACTCTAACGATATTGCAAACAAAATGAACCGTGTGTTTATATGGTACCTGTAACGTTACAATACAAGACTCAAAGAGATATTTCACAAGAAATACTCTTTCAGGACGTTTTGAAATCAGACTCCTGGTTAATCTCAAGACTGTTAAAAAATATGTGGGTACATTTTCGTAAAATATCTAGATGTAGTAGAGCTGTTATTAATGTTCTACTTTACATGATGGTTGGCTCTAACTGTAACTAGTGTTGTTGCTTTTACTTACTGTCGATCTAGATGTAGGCAATTTAATATCACATTGTCCCAATGCAGGTAGAATATACACACAGTAAAGCCGACAGCTATACCAGTTTCATTTATCAACTAACATGTATTAGTATATTATTGTGGTTTTGTATCGAACAAACAGCAACCCATTTCTAAAGTTACACCCTTTAAGACTAATGGGAGAGGTGTTCCGAGTGCAAGTACATTGTACTCGCAACTTTCCCGGAATAGTTTCAGCTCTTAAATTATTATCTGTTTTTGTGATAACATGTTGGTGTTCTAAAATCCCTATTTATGGCTTCAACTTGTGGTGACGTTGTAATCTGGGGAGGGGAATGTGATGCAACTGACGGAGTGTTCGTCTATATTGCTGGGTGACTGTCTGTATGGGGTTGGTGTGGTTCTGTCTGGTGGAGGGTCCAACTATGGCGGTTGTGTATGTACAAATGTATATGTACGCAAAAATTCGGTATGTATGGTTGGTATGCGTCTATATTGGTGGATGTGTGTTTATGTCTGTGTTGCCGTATGTCTGTATGGTGTCATTCGGTATATGATTTACGTATATAGCGAGTATATCTCTAGATTTATGCGATCTTTTCTGTGTTTGATGTATGTCTTCAGTCTGGGTGGCCGTGTATGTCTTCAGTCTGGGTGGCCGTGTATGTCTTCAGTCTGGGTGGCCGTGTATGTCTTCAGTCTGGGTGGCCGTGTATGTCTTCAGTCTGGGTGGCCGTGTATGTCTTTAGTCTGGGTGGCCGTGTATGTCTTCAGTCTGGGTGGCCGTGTATGTCTTCAGTCTGGGTGGCCGTGTATGTCTTCAGTCTGGGTGGCCGTGTATGTCTTCAGTCTGGGTGGCCGTGTATGTCTTCAGTCTTCGTGGCGGTGTATGTCTTCAGTCTTCGTGGCGGTGTATGTCTTCAGTCTGGGTGGCCGTGTATGTCTTCGTGGCGGTGTGTCTGTGTTTTTTTTGTGTCTGCATATCCGTCTGTATACTAGTACATGGATGTTTTCCTTACACAGGTTATACTGTATACGCAATATGGTGATAGAAATAACAACATTACGATGATAGCACTGACAGTTTTCCAATTATTTATGTTGTCCCTGGTAACATCAGTGTTGTTGTTGTTGTCATAAGGCAGAATGAAATATCATAATTTCCATGACCCATATTTATCCAGAATTGACTATACACCAGAGCATAGATCGCTCCTCCTGGTTGTTTGTCGAAGGTTGCTTGTCGAAGGTTTTTAATCCATTGGACCATGTGACTATAATTAACCGTTCAAATAATCGTAAAGGGTATGGACTGACAACTGGCACAATGTCAATTGTGTTTTCCGGTGAATGTCATATTAACCAGTTTATTCAAATGTAGATACTATTTACCGTTAGATATTACAGAAATACAGAGCAGTGAACATGTATGCTTGAAAATGCACGTCCGCTGTTGGAGGGAATAATTAGTGGATCTAATCAGTATCTGCAACTATTGAATATTTGCTAGTAATTAAAATGTGCAGTTTGATGGCCATTAAACTTTAAAAATAACTTTAGCGGCGTTCCTGTTTCACGTTATAATTGAATTGCTTGGTTTAAATCCTCGTAGAATGGTTCCGTTCATTCTATAAACGTCCTTGTTCTGAAACTGAGCTCGTAAACTAAAACCGAGAACCAATCAGAGATTTACAGCACCCTAACCCGGACATAAATTGACACGTCTATTTGTATTGAAGTAAACAAGTGCGCACTAAACGAAAAACAATCTTTCATCTTGAGATTGATGAAGTCTCGTATATTCTCGTTTTATAACATTTCTAAGAACTCGTCCATCCATGCTGAGTGCTTTCAAATATCTCCAAAATCATTGGCTGTTCATGGGCGGAGCTTTGTATTCATGAGTTTGATTATGATTATTTTTTGTCCTTATTTCTGACAATCTTTAATAAGGGTGTGTAACTCTGTTACTCATATAATGAATATCAAGTCACATCATCCGCAGTGAAGTACACACAAAATGGGAACTTTCGAAATGTATAACATTTTTCTTTAAAAAACGTTGTTCCCATCACA
This sequence comes from Spisula subtruncata, assembly GCA_963678985.1. Classification (NCBI taxonomy): domain Eukaryota; kingdom Metazoa; phylum Mollusca; class Bivalvia; order Venerida; family Mactridae; genus Spisula; species Spisula subtruncata. Next base: position 15,275,668 of record OY787662.1, on the reverse strand, counting down.
GACACAATGCGTTATATTCCATGTGGTAAAAATTGAATCATTGGATAACAGCAAATGGTTCATTTGTCCAGTTTCAGATAGTCGTGCTTTCTAACACCTTTAGATAAATTCTATAGAGTCGGGGCAAAAAAAACCAACACAATTATCTATCAGGATAATGCTTTTCTGGTAACGACTCTGATCAGCTTGTTCAAAATATGATATAATTAATTAAATATTATCGTGTCCAAAACAAACATCACGAACTCGTTGATCTTCGGCACTCATCGGTTGTTTCCGTGAGCATCCGTCCGCACACTAATGAATGAAATTTCATGTAAAACTTGCAAATATGTTTATCCTAATTTGTCTATATGAACGTATAACTGACATACATTTCAACCAAATGTTGTCCTAGGTATTTGCTGTGACACACTCTGTTACTATTTAACGTCATTTGTTATAAGCCTGTTGGAAAATCTTGTATATTTGAAAAATAATGAAGTGTGTCATTTATGATCCAAAAACGACAAGAAAAAAGACACCGGGTTACGGCATGTACTTTATTTTAGCTACTGACACTTACCATCAAATAAACAGTATATAATCATAACTAAACAAATTACATTCACACTCCACAATGATGACTCACACGAGTCTGTTTCAGGTGGTAATTTTGTTACAACGCTTCAATATGTCATCTTTTACATATCAGTGCAAACGTACGACTTGGCTGTCATGATAGTGTTGAATTTTGTCAGGAGCCCGTTGCTACGTTCTATGAAGACTGGTCGTATGCAGTACATGGTCCTTTGTCGAAGAAAAGCGCTACCTTGCGATTTGCTGGATTCCCTGGATTCCCTGATGTTCAATTATACATTGAAGATGCATATTACCTCCCTTTGATAACGCTACGAAGTGCTTTTCTTCGGAGAAGGGTCTTTGCATACAAATTGCAACCAATCTGGCTTGAACCTCTGTCTCAACATTTCTTAAACGATTAATGTTTTTGAAACATGTTCTTCATTGGTACATTATTATTGTTATAATATGTTATTATAAAAGTTATATATAAATGCGAATACATGTGTACATAATATATTTTTAGACTAAAGAGAACAAAAATTGTAGATTCTCTGGTTGATTGATTTCGCCTATAAATAAAAATAACGGGTTTAAATTAAATGAAATATTCACTACGTGTATATTGTCGTTTTCCAATTTCCTATTCTAATTCCTGTTTTCGAGAGAAAATTCTATTTTTGACAAACAGACGACCGCAGTCTGGCTCGGAAACTCGGTGTTTGAATATAAATGAAGCAATATAGTTTATTATCTGTTTCCATGCAACAAAATTGAAATAATCGATCTCCCTCATAAAATTAGAAGTACACCGAAATGCTCGCGAAATCTGGCGACAAAATATTTCCACATCCGGTTCTGTCTTCCTTTTCTCGCTAATTTTATTTTGAAATAAGCACTCTACTCATTTGTTGTATTACATTTTCTTTCAGAATATACCAAATGTTGCGGACAAGTATTTGCATTCCAATGAATTAGACAACAGTCAGGTACACCCCATTCGGCATGTTACTATAAATAGAAACAATAATGGTGGCTGGGTGTGTTACTATAAATAGAAACAATAATGGTGGCTGGGTGTGTTACTATATATAGTATTTTAAATGGTGATGGTTAGTGGTGGTGGTTATATTATATATAAAATGTAGTTTTGTCGACAATTATTGAACAGGAACGTATCGTTTAATGAAAAATTAAACAGTGTACCATTGCATATTGATAATCGAAAACATATTATACAACTTGAAAATTTGTAATTTACTTCATTAAAACAAAATATTTCAAACAATATTGTGAAAAGAATCTTATTATTTACAATTTGAAAAAAAAAATCATGGAGAATATTTTATTACGTTACAAACGACGTTTGTAGTCCATCTGTTCTTATTGTACTCTAACTTATTTTATGTATTCAACCCGACAATAGGTTCAACCAAAAAAAAATATGCCTTGGGTTCATACCTACTATATTTCACTCAGTCATTCGGTCTCTATCACAAGAGAGCTCAAAGACATTCATCTACCAAGAGTTCCATTATTTCGTTTTCTGTTTCGTCAGATGAACAAGTTCTCTACGTTCTTCATGCCACCTGCATCAACAAACTCGAAATTTATACGAGTTCTTTGAGTCAATATTCAGATAATGCAAAAACTCACTTACTATCTCATTGCTTTAACACGGCAAGATATAAGCCGTAGGGCTTTTTGTAAAGCTATGGATTCCAAAAAACAACGCCATCAATTCTTGTCAATTTCGTCGATTTGTAAAATTAGTTTACATAACACATGGCTCGTTTTGTCGTTCCAGTCTCGTTTGAAAGTCACTTGTAGGGAATAGTTCCACAAATTTGTTCCTCCAAATGAAAACTGCGTCGTTAAATATGTTCGGATTTATGAAGAAGGCTCTTCAATTAAAGAGTCGCAACGTGTTATGTTGGCCTTTGAACCTGGCTCTGCTAATTAATTGCGAATAATATTGGATTGTAACACGGAATTAAAACAATAAAGTGGCCCGTTATGGTTAGAGCGTATTGGCGCAGATGCGAATTCGTAACCGGAAGCGATTTAGTCAGCAAATGGCTACCATTTGAGGCTGTCGTGTTGCTTTTATTCATTTCACAGACGTGAAACTCAATTTTTCTCTATATTTATGCGGTTAATTTTATCAATTTGCATTTTGCGTCACTATCTGTTTGCTCCTTGCAGATTATTGCAGTCGTAAAAATTGTCAATATTGTTTTGGAAATTTTATGCATTATTTATCAATATAATAGCAATTCATTGTATTTGGGCATGGAATTAGATACATACAAAGGTCCATACTCCCTGATTTGAGCAACAACTTCTTAATATCAATAACAGCACTTGTATTTCCCTCCTTACAATAATGATCTACCAATTGGTCCATATAGACCATAACTCACCACAAACAACCAATCGAGGGCTGTTTGCAAGAAATGAGCTCATCCGTATTTTATTGCACCAAAGTTTAAACATGATGTTGTCTCCGACAAACTTAGACTTTGGGTTTGAGCAAATTCCGGTACCACACGTATATCGCTACCTGAGATTTATTTTGAGATGATTCGATGAAATTTGGATACGGTATTGTTGTCTCTATTGTTTCTCTCTGTGGAAAAGAAAATTGAAATATCCAAAACCAGAATATGTCTCGTCTGATTTTGAACGCTGGTCAAAAGATGACTTAAATAAATAAAATAGTTTGTTTCGAGGGCTGCTCAACCATTCTTTGACATTTTAACTTTCCTTGGTCATTGCGCTACCTAATAAAGCCTACGCTCAAGTTTTCCTGGGGAGGCCATTTCCTCCTGTGGGTGTGGCAGCCAACATTGATCTGTGCACCCAGGAATAGACGCTGCCTTCACAGGTACCAATTAACACATTGGTTGAGTGGAACATGTTGGTTATTCTTGCTCACATAAATTAACCAATGGTCCATACGAGGGTTTGGACCCGTAACCTCTCAATCCCGAAGCGCGCGCCCTACTTCTAGGCCACCGCCCTCCATTATAAATTTAGTTAATTGAATTTCAATTATTAAAAGGGGTTTATATTATTATGATATTACTATTATTCCTTCTAGTCGATAACATAATAAAGTCGGTTAAATAAATCAATTTAATTAAAGCAGTTTGATTGCCATTATATGTATGTCTTTTAATATTAAATTACACTTGGTCGATTAAATTTTGTTCACTACTTAGTCAGTCAATTTATAGAGTATTTTTATACGACAAAACTATTCCAAATACTTTTAATGTTAATTAAAATACGTTCAATTAAAACCAAATATTTGTTAATTGAGTAATAGAAAAATATTTAAATGGTGACGAAGTCTAATTCTGTCAAGAAATAAAAATGTCCACTTTAACGTAAAATGATATTTCTGTAAGCAAACAAATATGATATACATGTATTAATAAATGTGGACTTTTCGTAGTTTTAACACGTCTTATATCAATATAAATAAAGATGATTTAACATCACAATGCATACTAATTTACAAATGCACATGTACTCGTATATTAAACAATGTAAGTATCGATTTTGTATGTTTTTAAAAGACAATATCTTAAATTCCATTTTGTACCTTTCTTGTATCTTTTGATTTATGAGTATATTATACATTTATCACACATTGAAGGAATCACATTTTTCATCGTATCTGTCGCTTTAAAAACTCCGTTATGAGGGATTAAAGACGCAGTACTAGTATTGTTATAGTGTATGTGAATTATACATATATGCCAAAATACTTTCTCCCCATCCCTCCCCTCGGTATATACCCCGGCTTAACATAAAATATTGCTTGTTTTCTATCAAGACACCTTACCGCCAAAATTAATATCACCCAAAATAATTTATTAAAATAAAATTATATTAAAAGTATAGTTTATTATAGTTTGTTGTCTAATCCAACAACATCATACATTATATACAGGTATAAACAAAATACATATCATATGTTATATGTGTACCTAGTCAACACTTATTAATTATGTGGGCCACTGGATTCAAACAAGTTTTTATTTCAATTTTATTATATCAAGAAAGATAAAAACGCATCGTATTGCTATTCATAGTTTTGCATAATCAGTATCAGAAAATTCCAATAAATAAAATCAACAAATAGCTTCCTTCTGATGACATTATTGTTTTATAAAAAGTTTCCGAAATTGCTTTCGAATAAAAGTATGAAATGGCTCTATTCTTTTTCCTTCTACTTATGCACAGCACTCCAGCCTTATTTTTCTCTAAATAATAATGAACAATTGTGCAGAATATATTTTTTATAATAATTTATTATACTTGACACACCCATGTGGTTTACATAAAATACATGGTCATACATACGAAATGAATTTAAACGAAAAAGATAACTGACATGTTATGGCATCCACTTGCATCAAGAAAAATATAATTCTATTGCTCCTGCTTGCATCAAGGGAGTGGGTGAGTTACAATGTGCATTTATGGAAATATCGGTACTTAATACCAAAGTAAGGCATATACACAACAACATCATGCAGCGATACTGAAAGCATTGCTGTTAACCGTCAAAAGACACCTTTTGGATTAGAATCAACAGCAATTAGTACAATTTATTTTTTATCTTTTATATTTACTCATTTCTAAACATGATGATCTTTTTAAAACAATGATACAGTATTATTGAGATTTGGGTGCTAAGGGAGACTACTGCGATCATTGCATACGGTATTGTTCCGGGTGTGCGGATTTTAATACTCGCTTGAAAAAAGACGGCGGTTATTCGGAAACGTATTGGCACTGAAAATGGAAAGGTTTTACTTACCTAAATTCATTGACACCCAGAAGAAAATAACGCAGATGTGCCAAAATAAATCGCTATGGAGTGATGGGTTAAATGGCTTGCATTTATAAGTGCAAAAGATCGAGCCTACGACATCGTACAGTTTAAGGAAAATTCTGAACTCATTTATAATATTTGGGAACTATATTAAACTTGCATTGCCCTTGTTAGTTAACAAGTGATACTTATTACTGTGTCACATTCGTAAAGACACTTCTAGGTCTCTTTCAGTTTGATATACTAGTAGGAGGTCAGTGCCTTCCATATTTTCTAATGCTAAGTCAGCTAAAACCATACTGAGCACAATCATATCAATTAATAACTACAATGTATTTTGTATTTGAGAGAAAAATATATGACTAGTTAGACAGAAATATAAAATACACGAGGAAGCAACATATGCCGACTACATGTATAATATTATATTCGAAGGTTGGGCAATATAACAAGCGTCCGAACCAATTTCGGTGGAATTGTCAGTCTCCATTTTTGCATTGTCTTGTATAAAATACAATGTCGCAAGATATTACCAAGCAATTTGGTGGTATTATTTTATCAAACGTTCGGTTTCACCCATTCGACACTCTGAGAATTTGTATTGAGTCGTCAATTAAAACGTCATATTTATTATTTTGCAATTTCTAAATTTTTATGAGCGACCGAACAGAGACCTGCTTAAAATGATTTCATATGTTCACATTAAGTTACAAATGTGGCGGGTTTTCTTGAAACAGCGGTCACATGTGCACTCGTCTGTCAAGGACATGATCAAAACGTGATGTATTATCTATTTTCTAATATCCATCATTTTTTTCAATCAAATGTAACAGTTCGAAACAGAACCTCATGACAGAATTGTTAAAATACAGTGACCCAAACTAGCGGACGCATTAAGAACAAAAATAACGCATGCTTTCAATCAATTAGAAGAGGTCTCAATGGTTTATGCATCGATTATGTAAATTTAAGCAACTGCCTGTGTGCGATGTAGCCGACTCGTCACTTAACACATATTAAATTGTGACTTTACGATCGCTTTCAAAATGGAAGTCGCCATATTTTTTTTATCGAGTATCAGGTGCACTATAGAGGTCCACATTATACATTGTGATATGCAAATGAGATGTTGGAATTAAAACAGAATACTAATTAGCAGCATCCGAAGGTTTTATCAGTAACATATGATACAGTAGGAAGTCCCAGACGCCACAAACTAGATACATTTCAGTCAGATATCAATTATACATTATTCGGAATATATCGGTCATTATGACACAAACTAAACAACAATGGCGTCGCAGTTAATTATAGCACTACACGAGACGCCCATGGCAAACTAACGGTACTTCAAAGTTCAAGTCATTTCCTTATTTCGTCTATCTTTATTCTGATTATGTCAATACAGACTGCGACAGAACTGTCACTAAACTCTGTGAAAATTCCACTTAGGTCGGTTCTTGTGTTGGTTCGGCTTTCTCATTAACTTTGCAACAAATACATCCTTTAACTTAAGCACTGTTTCTTGAAATTCTTCGAAATGAGAACAGCACATTGCATGCATGTCCTGGCCATTTTCGGAACCAGTCATTGTAGCATTTATTAGCACGTTGTAGAGATAAAGCTCCCTGTGTCCCTGATATAAGTTGATGTTTGTTGATTCATGCTTCAAATTGTGTCGTGATCATGGAGACATGTTTTAAGGATTCATGGAACCTGTTAAGGAATTGTGACGCACAGTAAAATATCGAATATTGCCAACGTTTCTCTTGTCTTCGCCAAGTTAAAAGCGGGCTCGTTTTAATAGCTCAACTGACCGGCAGTAATCGAAGGATAAAAGTCGGGACAAATTCCTTTAACGGTCTGTCACATCGTACACACGTATGCGTAAATATATTGTAGGTAAACCATGTTTAATGTATTTATCAGATAACATCTCTTACTTTTACTGTCCATGCTTTGACATTCTTAACAATAGACATTAACACACCAATAAAGATTGTTAGACGATTAGTAGATGTCCAGTTAAAGTGTCCGCCTGGTCATCTATTATATCATCAAGACAACCGGTAACGTCCGCACCAAATCTCGCGAGATTTTGACAAATTGCTACTGACACATTTTGCTGCACAATTAAAACTAACAACAACTAAACAGTGACGTATTGACGCCTTTGTTTACATTAACTACACATTTGTCTCAGAGTGGGCGTCCAATCTCATCCATCAATGGTCCCGGCAGACAACCAAACAAACTGCCATGTAGCATGTTAACAGAAATGCCATCTAAGTGCAATAAGTATTCCAGTGTTTTCGGTAAATTAGAATAAAGTAACACATGTACTTTTTTTAAACATACATACATAGGTACACTGCATGGTCTCAGTGGACTATCTTTGTGATTGATTTTGCTTCTGTTGGAAAAACAGTAAATGGTTGATGTCACGTCTTTTCTTCATCCATGTGAATGGTAATGGAATAACATCAAACATGGTCCGCTTTCATATTCATCCCTGAATGGGACGTTACGCAAAGCTGGAATGGTCTCTTTTTACTAGGACATGTTCTTGTCCATTTTCTGTACCTTTTCTTTATGCTTGTTAGTGGAATTTAAACAAACACCAAACATGGTTCGTTCTTTGTTTTTGTCCCTGGTGGTACGTTACATAAGGCTGGAATGGTCTCTGTTTACTAGGACACAATCATGTCCATTTTTGTACTTTTTCTTTATCCATGTAAACTAAGGGAAAACGTACCCGGTCCGTCATTCATAATCATCTGTGGTGAGGCAGCAGTGGGTCTCGTTCCAATTGGACTTGTTCTTCGGTGTCATTTTGCTGTGTCTCTCACACCGACATTCATATTGCTAGCACCATTGGTGCACGGACGGCAAAATGTACTTTAGAAATTACAAAACATACTAGAAACATGTTTGCGTTCATTATAATAAATCATGACAGCATTTCAGTATCTTATTAATATAATCAAATTTAAAAAAAAAAAAATCCCTTTAATTTATTAATTAGAACTCATTAACTTTATAATAAATGTCGTTGTATTGTTATATTAGAGTACAGCGCAGCCCCTTATCGTATGAAGTACGAGCTCAACCAATTACAGGCGACACCCCTCGTCCCCTTCTCGTTAGCGTTCGACATCTCCAACATGCGGGTCAGACAATACACGTTTAGCAGTACTGTGTTTCGTACAGTTTGTGACACGTTGTTACGAATCGTTCAAAACGCTAATTTGTTAAAGAATTGCTCAATGAATATTTAAGTGTCGGTTTGTTCTTGACATAAACATAAGGTCATGTTGACAGCTACCCCCATGTTGCTGTCTAAACGAGACTCATTTGTTTGGTCTTAAAGAGGAGTTGGAGAGAACTATTGCTGCTGCAAGAATTATACCATAATTGTGTGCAATGTGTATGTTGTAAGGGATGTGTTGCCCACAACAGTCATACGTGCCTTCTCATCCCCGTTGTGTTATAAATAGAGGATCTTACATGAGTGCATTTTCATATTGTTCTCGCACCGTGATTTATGTGATAAATCATTTTAGCGGCATCTGTCTGTGGTGTGAATGGGCGGCTTTTTAATGTATAAGTCCATTGGTAATTTATAACAACCATATAAAACGTAACACACATGTTCTTATCGCAGCCAACACATGTATACTTCCGTAAATGAAATGAAGAATAAAAATGACAGGGATATGCTGAACGCGGAGTGGCTTGGTAGAATCGTCGTTTCCACAACGCCATTATGCCAGATTTTTTTGTCATTTTTGGAGTTTCTGGTATCAGTATTGTCGTCTGGTCGATCTGATCTCCTGAAGATGTTCGTCAGTGACGTATACAACTAGAGTCAGTCCCATTTTCCACATTCCCATCGATGGTAATTCAAGATAAAACTATTGTTGTAATGTATTATAATCATTATATATTTGGTAACGATGATACGTTCCGTCTCAAACCGTACATAACAGAAGTAAGTAATCAAAGTAGTCTCCCTTGGATGATACATGCTTTAATCTGGTATAATACGAATCAATTCGCGTAGAAATCGATTGAACTAAATTGTTGATAAAATTCAACTTAATTGTTGATAAAATTCAACTAAATTGTTGATAAAATCCAACTTAATTGTTGATAAAATTCAACTTAATTGTTGATAAAATTCAACTAAATTGTTGATAAAATCCAACTACTACATGTAGTAAATTATTCTTAAAATTCAACTTAATTGCAGTAAACGTACAAGGCAAATCTGTTTTTCAGTTTTCTATAAAATTGTGATCTGTTCTTCTTTTTTAATTTTAAAAAGACGTCCATTTGATGTGTTTATCAATGTTTTTCTTGTATATTATATGACGTTCACCGGCACAAGCGTTCTTTTAAATAATGTACCACACTGTGTATGTGCGTGTTTCTACGCTGGTTCGGCTTTTTTAGTCGTGTATGAGAGAGGATACCATTCAGTGATCGGTAGACCTCACAAGTTGTCTATCCCATCATGCGGTGTAGTATTCACAAACAGCCTCCGATGATAGTCAGTTTGTACCTGCGTTCATGTACTAAGTATATAAATTAAAATAACAAAACAATATTATACGTTCAGTCATACTATTCCACCTTGTTTAGCAGTCAAATAAATCATAAATGGTTTATAAACGACTCGCCCCAAAGGTGTCGCTTAATTATCAACCACAAATCCACAAGTTTTTGTGTAAAACATAATTTTTGATAGTTTCCGTGGTGTTTCAATTTCTTGCACCACTGGCGACGGGGTACAGTGTTGGATTATTGCAAGTACGCATCAATTTACTAAAGTGAGTCAATTTACAAAAAAAGTGAGTCAATGCTCTTTCATCTTTGTGTAGTAGTTAAGTAAATAAATGAAGAATTTAATTTCAATGTCACCGAAAACTGCTTGACAAATTTCTCTCTTCAACCGATTGCCTATCCTTTGTTTCATGTCCGTTTATCAAGCACACAAATGGACGCCCCGGCTTGACCTCTTTCTGACAGACTGCGGTGTTGAGCATAAAGCAAACTGTGATTTTCGATTAGTTTCATAACGTTTTTCTTCATTTAGTGACACCTACTTGAATTGAGTCTCCATTGATGTGAGGGTTACCTACCTCATTTACAAACAACGCCCCCTGGTGAGCCGCTAACGAGCATCATGTATCATATTCTATGCTCATTAGAACAACCTGTACTCACTGTCACTGACAACTACAATATAGGCATATCGTCATCATCTTCGACGCGGAAAAAATGACTCATCCTGCACACCGGGACACACAACAAGTGGATTGGCAAAAAAACCTTCCTAGGAAAGTTTATTGTCCATCTTTAATATACACTACCCAACTCCTGATCAGGTTGAGCGACTTTGGTTGAACAATTCTCTCGAATCCGAAAAGTCGTAACTAATATTGAATTTGTCGAATCATGGAGGTGGTCACTTTATGGGGTTTAACGGTATGAACAGTATATGTACGAGTATTTTCTGTTTCATATTTGAATTATTTATGCTAGTAAAACATGACACCTTATTATTTGCTTGGAGTAATATGCAAATGAAATCCATAAATTCGTAGCATTCATCGGAGTGTTTTATGTGGACATATTTATAAGCAACGCCAGTAGTTTTTATTCTGTACGTGGCGTTTGTCCCGCGTGTTACATTCAAACTCTTCATTTATTTTGAATTACCAAATTTTTGCCCCCATAGAACGATATACAATACAAATGAATCGAATTGTTACACAGAAAACTCTCAAAGTGGTATTATTAGAATATGACCAAGGGAGGTTACTATGTCAAACCAGTATGATAGTTTATCGGAGTACATTCCCTTTAGCTAACGTCGCGGTAGGCGTGATTAGTTGTCTCATGAATATCAATGAGTTAATCAATGGGCGGGGCTTATGCAAATGAGTTTCAGCAAATAAGTCTGAATAGTACATGGAATAAAGGCTGCTGATGCTATAGAGAGTTCGAGTGCTTTCTGCTGTGGACAGATTTATAAATGTGCGGCTGTGCGGATGTTTGGATGGATGGCTTGGCAAATGGATGGATGGTAACGTATTTAATGATTTTATCATTCGTACGCGAGGTTTTAATACCTTGTAGGGTCATTGTTGTTCGCTCAAGTGCATACGTGTTTCTCGTCTTTTTGTAGAAACTTTTATAAAGCCGTTATTATACTTGATTATAAATCTGGGTAAAAAGTCTATGAGTGTGGTTTTAATTTTGCTGTTTTGCGCACGAATTTGTAAAAAATTCTATGTGTTTTTTTTTAGTCAATATTTAAATTTCGTTTTTAGTAGTGCCATCGACACTTTTTGAGAACTTTGAGAAATCCTTTTATTTTAATAAAAAAAGTTAAATGCTACGTATAAAGACTTGGCTAAAAGTTTTTCCGCCTGTGAATGTTTGTTTACATTTCTTCACGATTTTAATTATTGAGAATTTATATTTTCGTATAAAATACGATCTCACAATTTGTTAAGTTCAATACTCATGCATAACTTTTGTTTTAATTCCTGTCAAATCGTATGTGGATACTCATCACATCAGAGATTATTGTAATATTCATGTTATTGTAAATTGTACCCTGGATTAGCTTTGAATGTAGACTGCAAAATCGGAACGACAGATAATCCATTGTTAAAATAATACATGTATTTTGCAGATTGTCGATTGCTCGTTATCTTAATAATCATATCTTTATTATTCCTACATAACGGAGTGTAAACCCTCTCCAAACGCGGTCTGTAATTGTGGAAAAATATAATAGTAGGGTTTGAACGTGCGGTATATTTCTGATTATTTGAACCGATTTCTCCTTGATCAAATACACGTTGTCTAATGAGTGTTATTTTGCTGACTAAATGTTGAAATCGTTTAATGTGACTACTTTCGATTGAACCGATAGAAAATGATCATAGCACTTTGCTTGCCAGCTGCAATCTCTCCCGAGTCGTGATCTTTATTTATGGTTGAGTCCACCCAGCCATTGAGAGATCGGTCGGTGCCTCGCGTAAATCATTGACTCTGATCTCTAATAATAATTCCACTAATTGTATGCTCATTCCATGTGCTACGTATAGTATCATTATATGTCATCATTTTAGCAAAATTCTATCTTTTTAAAATACCCAAAACAATAATAACTGCACATTTGTTTTCATTTCATGTTGATTTTTATTTTAACATTCTGTTGGATTCTTTGACAAAAATACAAGTTCGTTTAAATATTGCGCTTCGTTGGTCATTTTATAATGACGTTTCAATCCGCTCTGATCAAGCATAACATACAAAATGCGTCGCCCCATTGTCACGAACCGCTTTACAGATCATAGGCTTTATTTTATCTATTAAAGTGATCATTAATTAGACATTTGTGTATTGATAATGGCCATGTAAACTTTTGTTTGAAAAATAAATTTTATATAAATAATTAGAAATTAGATAATATTTAATTATATATTTCTGTTAAATTATTTTAATAGTCTTCGTATTCAAATAATGTGATCGTTTAATTGGTTTGTGAGCATGTATATCTTGTTCGGACGTTTAATACACACAGAACTAGATCATCAATCGTCGTATAGCAAGTATTTACCCAGGGGCGTTTGACCAGTGTACGGAGGTCGGGTCAATAACCTTGTAAATTATTCAAGCTCCTCCCATAAATATATGAATTTTCCCACGGTCTCATGCCAGGTCATAGTAACAGGCATTGTATGGACGGTCATGCCACTTCTAGAGCATATGCATGCCAGTGCGAAACCCAGTATATTTATCCAAACTTAGGCAACTAGGATTTTCGTCGGTAGGATTAAACGCTACATCGTCTTGGAAATATTTTTAAGGTGCGCGCTAACGGATTTTCTTCAGCCGTTCACTTTTATATGCTTCAGAACAGTAGTTCAAATATTTTTTTCGGGGATAATTATTGGTAGTACACTTTATATGTACACACATTATTTCTTTATGCCTTTAGATATTATATATTTGTTATAATTGTCATGAATGCATGTCTTATATTTCTTGTTCACCTTATTAGTCTATGCTCTTCAACTTTGGAGAAGATAAAGATACTATGGGGATCTTGCCAAAAAGCTCACAGAGGAACTCAATGTCGAATATCTCCTATAATTGTTTGAAGATGGGTAAAATAAATCTTAAACATTTTTTAACAAGTGTACTGCAAATTTAGAAAACTCTTGTGGAAATGTGGAAATATTTGAACTACTGTCTTGTGCAGACAAAAAGAGCGCACATTTTACTGGCCGCCCAGAGTTGCTGATTCAGTAAAAGAATCGCCATTAGTTCTTGAAAAATGCCTCCGAATTGTAAATGATTTTAAATATGGAGGAACAATTGAAATTTTAAATATTACCCAAGAAAATTATTCAGGAAAACATGGCGATACTGATGTAGAAATGTAGTCCGATTCGACATTGCTTGTGATGTTTTGATGTTTTACAACAGAACTTCTCGTTGGCTTACTTTCAACTCTCGTCTTCTGTTACATTGTTATTCCCTTATCATATCTTATCTGCATCCCTTGACGACACTATAACGCCTTTGCGGATGTTTTGTGTTATGTTTTTACCATTCTGACAGTCTCATTCTCGTCACAAGACAATGAAAACTTTGTCTTAAGAGCAGAATGTTCGCTATAATCATGTATTTCTCCTCCTAACTAGATTTAAACTCCAAGTATAGCGTGCAGATGTCTTTCGTAATGCAATCTTTAACACTCAACCTTATTGTAACCCGTCATGTTACCGGCAAATGGGTTTGAACTTTCATTTCGAGTTAAATTCAAACCCGAAAATTTATCGAAACAAACCTTAAGGTACAATGCACTATTTAATGCCAACTTTTCTTACCAAGAAGTGACAAACAATTTAGAACATTTGGTGACATGTGGGCTCCGAAGAAAAGTCCAAATGGACACCGAGTTGTCTATCACATAATCTTATATCACGAAAGTTACATTTTGCATTTGCGTAATTACTAATTGTATTTATTAATCACCTGCATTAGCTAAGGTTGTATTTACGTCCATTTTTCATAATATTATTCCGGAGTTGGGCGTTTCAGGGTCACGTGATAATATTCTTCGTCAAACGCTTGATCAATGTAAATAATCATGCGTCTGGACAACTTAGAAGGGCGGGTAACAAACATTATCCGAATGTCCATTTGTTTAGTGTCAGTCGTCTGGACCGCGTTACTAGATATCTGCGTAAGTCGTGACAGGTTTCTTTCAACAGACAACACCCATTTCATTTGCCGCAATATTTTTATTAAGTACATGCCATAATTATCTGCTAATGAAGAGATTTAATTTTCGTGGGAAGTTGTTGCATTAAGTATACAGTGATAATAAACACAAATCATCAACATCAGGAAGCGACCACGTCTTATATGTACAGCCAAGTCTAGTCAAATTATTTATTGGCATAAACAATTTAGTCCATTGCCAAATAAACAAATATACTAATCAAAACATTAATCACTTATACAGATTCGGTCACTCGGTAGAATGCTTCCATTTTTCTACTTTTTACCTAAATTCATCTCGTGTTGCTATAGTAACTGGTTTCAATATTTCATACAAATGCACTAAATTATAAACTGAAATAATCGCTTATACAGTAACATGCATATTATACTAGCAACACTTATAGTGAGCCGTGTTGTATTAAATGTTGTGGCTTATTGTTGTTGTTTTTATTTAACCGAAATGATATAAATAAAAAAAACGGTGTTGGTTAAAAAAACTTAATTTGCGCTCATAAGCGACCATTTGTTGTTTCACGCTTTTTGCTAACGCGCCCGGACAGTGACTAAAGTAAACACCTGCTTACTAATCCAATTTATAATATACGAAAGAAAAAAACACAGAAACACGTCTGATATTAATGAAATGAGAAAAATGAGACATTTATCAGTGCCCCAATTTGTTCTCTAGACATTTTTTTCGGAAAGGAATTGTTTTTCTGTTCTTATGATAAATCGTAGCACATTTTAACAATATTTACCTTATGAGTACAACTAATTATAGTAATAAATTTCAAGTGTCTTGTCGTGATGCACGATGTCTTTCTGAAAATGCGAATTGTGCGTAATTCATATTGCGCATTTGCTGGACCCATAATGCGTCTTGATTCATCTTCTAGCATTCTAGACTGGTTCCGCTGTCCGCTTTGAACTATCGTCTTAAAGTATGATATTTTGAGAATATTCAGACCGGGGACCAGTCTACTAGCCTTCAAATAGCATTCGGGTTCCTTCGGTTACGTAAAGGTCCGTTGTTTGTTGGGGGTATGCGATCGCACGAAAATACACAAACGTATCAATAGATTAATAAAATAGTATGACACACAAGATGCTTTTTGCGTGCTTGTGTTATAATAATGAATGATCTTTTTTAATATTTTTAAATATTTTTTAGACTTTTTTAAGCACGACTTCCAATGAAATAAAGCTATTTTTATTTATAGTTATTTTTTAAAACTGCTTAACAATATACAAACATATTTGTTGTAACATTTGGGGATTACAAGCAACACCAACTGGGGACACTTTTATAATGGACCGCATTTAATATAGTATATGACTTTTTATGTTGATGATGAATTTGAATTATTTGAATTTTCTTAATTATTGTTTTATGCTGGTGTTTCACAAACTGACGATGCCTTACATATTTAGATATATGGTTACTCATAAATACACGTATATTAGACTATATAAATAAACTTTTCATCATGACTTATGTACACTTGAATAACGATCACCAATGTGACACGAAATACTAAACTAATTCGCAAATTCAATTTCTGAGGCGGTGCTTCTATGGCATCGGACACGTGTCCGTATAATAAGGACATAACTGTTGCTCTCCATATAGCAAGGACATTGTGCTAGATATCCATAATTCAATAAAGTTTTACTATGAATAACATTCGATATCATTAGGAGGCGGAAGGGAAAATACGTACATATATGAAAAGAGTTTACAATCACAAACACAACTCATCGGAAGGAAGACAGTACCTAACTGAAACAACAGGAACGGCACAAAATAGAACAGATAGTTAATTCTAGAAATATATCAGAAAAGTTATTATAGTTTTTAAACCACAACGCATAATATTTTCAAACCAGGATGTTCATTATCACAAAAATATGCCTATATTTTAGGAAACCACGATGATATTCACTGCAGTATCAAAAACTAATCCTGCATTTCATGAAGAAAAAAAAATCGTGGGTTGCACATTCGTGGAAATTAAAACATAAGACAATCAATAAATCGGTTGATTAATTTTCGTGGTAGAAGCTAAATCGTATCCTTAATATACAGCCAGTCGACTACAACGTATAAAACAAGTTTACAGTAATACAATAGTTCTATTGTGGCTGCTCACTTGATTACAACCATTAACGACGGACCCACTTGACTGTTGCATAAATTTCATCAAACAAAAGATCAATAAAAGACTTGAGACAATTCTCAAGATGAGGAGTTATGTGACACGGGGTCTCGTGCGTAACTGTGAATTTTCTCGGTGTTAATATTGATGTTCCTATGCCTTATAAATTGTTCAACGAAACATTAAATTCTGATAGTACTCTGTGATCAGCTACGAATTTGAAAATTTGTATAGCGCAGACAATGCCAATGGTACACATATATGTGTGTTATAATTTTGAAGCACTGACATTGGTATTTGCCCACTTCTCTATTGAAGCACAAGTGTTGCCAACGGTAAACCACACACAAGAAGCACGTGCATTGCCAATGGAATGTTACACTCTTGAAGCAATGACTTTACCAACAAACATTGGCATTGTTAATGGTATACTGTCCTCTTGAAGCATTACCATTGGCAATAATTAGTATGCTACGTTCTAAATTCCTTGACATTGTCAATGGTAGGCCAATGGTATGCTACCCTCTTGACGCATTGACGTTGCCAATAGTATGCTTACCTCTTGACGCATTGACGTTGCCAATGGTATGCTGTCCTCTTGACGCATTGACGTTGCCAATGGTATGCTACCCTCTTGAAGCATTGACGTTGCCAATGGTATGCTGTCCTCTTGACGCATTGACGTTGCCAATGGTATGCTGTCCTCTTGACGCATTGACGTTGCCAATGGTATGCTACCCTCTTGACGCATTGACGTTGCCAATGGTATGCTACCCTCTTGACGCATTGACGTTGCCAATGGTATGCTACCCTCTTGACGCATTGACGTTGCCAATGGTATGCTACCCTCTTGACGCATTGACGTTGCCAATGGTATGCTACCCTCTTGACGCATTGACGTTGCCAATGGTATGCTACCCTCTTGACGAATTGACGTTGCCAATGGTATGCTACCCTCTTGACGCATTGACGTTGCCAATGGTATGCTACCCTCTTGACGCATTGACGTTGCCAATGGTATGCTACCCACTTGACGCATTGACGTTGCCAATGGTATGCTACCCTCTTGACGCATTGACGTTGCCAATGGTATACTACCCTCTTGACGCATTGACGTTGCCAATGGTATGCTACCCTCTTGACGCATTGACGTTGCCAATGGTATGCTGTCCTCTTGGCGCATTGGAATTGCTAATGGTTACCCTATTGACGCATTGGCAATGGTTACCCTATTGTCGCATTGGCATTGCCAATGGTATGCTACCCGCTTGATGTATTGTCATTGCCAATGGTATGTTACCGCATGAAGCATTGACATTGTCACTACATGTAGTATGCTACCTTCTTGACGCATTCGCATTGCCAATTGTATGCTACTTAGCAAATGGTATGCTTCTTCCTTGAAGCATTGATATTGCCAATGGTATACTACCCTCTTGACGCATTGGCTTTGCTAAGGGTATGCTATGAACAAACAAACATGCGTGGCTGGTCTTGTTTGAAAATAGCGCCGTAGTAATCACAGAAAGAAATTTTGAAGGTGTTGTGAAAAAGCATCAAAACATTTTTTTATAAAAAGTTCTGCAGAATACACACATAGAATTGTCATGTCAAATTTTATATTTTGTCTAAAGAACTCACAAGTAAACGTTTCATGTCTAAATAATGTCTGACATAATTGAAGAAAATCAGTTGCAACCTTTGGGCGCCATTTCCGCGCGCGCACGTGTGTGTCCGTTTTATTCACATGGCACATCAGCCCAAACGTCCATACCTCATTCAGAAGCTATTCTACTGATGACAAATGAAATAAAATAAACGGGTATCAGTTACCCGAAGAACGTTTTAGCCGACATTCTGCACAACTGAATAATTATATGGACAAAATATTTCGTAATATGTCTTTGGTAAGTTTGTATTTTATTGAATTCTGACTGTTCCGCAACCAGACCCTCAGCAATGTTTGCTATTTAGTATTTAACATATTGACCACGGACGTTTCTATTAATCATCTACGTAAGTTACAAATAATGATCATCACTCACATTTTGACATGGACGCTTCGGTCATTTTACAAATCATCCCAAATGTAGCTGTCATCAAAGATGATATATTTCTTCTCGATTAAAAATGATAAATAATTTGTATACGGTATAAAGCTATTTGATATACATAATATTATATATTTGTTACAATACTAGTAAGTTGATATGTTTGAATAAATCACAATTATGTGTATTAAAGGTTTCGTCCAGTACATAACTGCTGCTGTGCCTCGTCAATGTTGCTGTTGGAACAAAATATTTATCGAATTTGAAATTAAAAATAGAAATCTACACGTAATGTGCGTTATAGCAAGATTATTTTTTTCTTTGTTTTTTGGTAAAGCACTTTTAAACCGTTTATAGTCAAATGCTTGAAACTTTAAATATGGACCTTATTTTATACTATATTTCAGTAATTAATAATGTTTACTGACGCAAAAGACTGAGCTTGCGTCAATTGTATTTTTTTAATTATCAAACACATTTAGTACGTATAAAGGAAATTAGAAGACTTGTAAAATATCTAAATGGTTATTTTGAATTTATTGCTATGTTGTAAAATGTACCAGTAATTTACAAGTGTATGAAACATTTTTAAAACAATTGAAGTAATATATAATTATTAATTAACATACAATTTTTATTTACAATTCATATATATCTGTCATATAAAAATCACATATCATTTTCTTATAATATTTCATATACATAAATATCAATCACATATAATTTTCTTATACCATTCACATATAATTTTACTACACATATGCAATTCCCATATCCTTTTCATGTGTAATTCACATATAATTTTAATATATAATTCATAGATTATTCACAATGATGGTAGCATATAAAAATCACATACAATTTCCATATATAATTCACAATAAATTCATAATAATCTGATTATACAAATGTATAACATTCACATATTATTTACTTTTTAATATATTCATTCTCAATGTAACATTATACTGTGCAAAATGACATAATGATCGAACAAAACTACACACATCTATCAATAAAGGAAATGTAAAAGAAGGATAAGAAATCCTTATACATAGCCACATATATTTTCCTCACATATAATTTATATGCATGCAATTCACATATGAACATTCACAGATTCATATAATTCACATATACTATAATTCATGTTGTTGCTATATCTGTTATGTCAAATTATAATATTATATGTAAAATATATGTGTTAGATCTATAGCTATTTTATTCGGATATGTATGCATATATTGATATTTCTTTTAGCATCAGGTTATAATTCCAACATATATGTGTGCAAATGTGATTGGTACATGTGGTAATACTTTATACTCTTTTATAATTATAATTCTTACTGCAATTGGGTTGTACAATTATCATAACTATGTTATTTATAGTACACATATATGCACATTATATGAAATACAATAATAATAAATAATATTAATTCTGTATATGTATTTGCACCACTAGTGTGGTATATCCAATTAATTGTACTCGGATACCAATAAATGAGGTCTTCAAGTTTCGTTTTTGCTTTGGAAACAGGGCCTCAATAAAAATTACAGTCTTTTCTTAAAAACTCAAGATATAAACACACCTTATTGTCTTCATTTTTTGTCACTATGGTAACTCTTGCAAGTTGAATATGAAAATTCTGTTTTGTCAAAATGCTTGTTTTCCTGCAGAGCGACTCATATATTAAATTAATTTTGTTAATTTTAACATATAAAGAATACTCTGAAGAAGGCTACGGTCGAAACGTTAATATCCTAATACAATAAAAAAAAATCACAACAATATGTGTACGTGTTGTTGTTGAAATTGCATAATTTAATTTTAACATGTTATACATGTACTACAGCAGCCTGTAACGCTGATAAGCCCATAGCCCGAACATGATATCAAAAACGTACATATATTGACATATATGGTTAACAAATCTTTCCTTTTTAAATATAAGATTAATTTTAATCAGAATTTATTGCATGATTTTGTACAACATTTACAAAGGGTTTTCATAATATATACAATTAATAACAACAAAAAGAAGCATGACATCAATGTAAACCATAGAAACTTTAACAATGAGATATTCATCACAAAAGGATCGGGCCACAAGTTATTTAATATATAAGATTCATTTATGTTAATATTTTTGCCATTCGGGCTTACAATAATTAGGTGTGTTTCAAAAATTAACATTTATTAAAATAATCCTTGCTAGTGTCATGTCGTCTCTCGTCTTCTGTTGCTTCCGTTGAGTGCTGCCTTCCCTTCACCGATTTGTTTTTGCCTTCTTGTGTTGCTATAGCAACGAGAGCAGAATAAATTTTCTGTTCGGTTCTGTTCTTTCATCGATGTCCGTTCTATATATGACGAGTATTTATTTTTATCTTACAAATCATATCAAATGAGGCAGTTGTGTTTACTACGAAATTACGAATATACTCGAGGCTAGATATTTGTAGAACGAGGAGAACGTGTTTGTTTGTATGAAGGCAGCAACCTGGCAGTTTATTGGAACCCTCTCAATGGTTGATAGTATGCAAATAGAATTATGACACCTTTGTCCAACTCAATGAGATTTTCTGTATGATTTTTGGACGATGATTTGGCGGTCAAGGTTGTGATAAAGTACGCCGAAGATTTACCGGAATCTATCATACGAGCCAATGTTTTTAACCGTAAGCTGCCATTCTGTTGAAACTGTTCAAACACATTGGGCATTTTATCAGAACTTTTTTGGAAAGTTTTCTGTTATTTCTACGCGAATTTTAAGCGTACGAGTATTTACGTGTATATGTCACCATTCATACATGTATTCATCATTTCTTATTTGCTGAACAAAATGAACAAAATAAGAAATCAAGTCCACAGAAGCAATTCATTATTTAAATTTATTTTGGCAATTTGGTTGCTACACGTGCAATCGTACATGCATGTAGGCCGATTTACTTCATGCAATAAGATGCAAAATGCAATTCTAGACGGATTCAACAACCAATTGCCATGCGCGCGGTTAACGCATTTATTAGACTTTCAGAAAGAAGTTTCATTTTTCAGGGAAATGTATAAGTGTGATTGGTAAGGTTTGTTGGATGATACCAACACTGGGTCCTTATTCGCCATCATTGTAAGTCTGAAAATCAGACTTAGACTTAGAATTGATCATATTTTTAATCGCTGCTATTTCTTTGCTACTGAATTGAACCATGTGAAATTTTGTCTTATCATATGTATTTGTTGTTACCAACTAAACATGTATATCAATTTATATCAAAATCGTTACATTAATACGAACATTAGAGCGAATAGAACATTTGGCAACATAAAGTCTAAGTCTCAGTTTTAGACTTACAACTTAGGCGAATAAGGACCCTGAAGTTATGTCCCGGAACATAGTTTGTTTATACATTTATTTCGCAACACTCATCTAGTATGTATACAAATTAAAAATTAACATCTCAAAGTTCAATTAAGAAGTACGCTGAAGTGAACATCTAGTCGATTTATTCCGCCGTAAACCGATTATTTAATAACTGTCGATTTTAGGAAGACGGCGAATCTATTTGGAACAGGAAATTTGTACAATTCTTACATTTTGAGTGATCGGTAACTTGAAAATGGAACTTTGAGTGTCAACACTACCGCCTTGGCCACGTCTCAAGATGGGTAATTAAGGACTACTTTCAGTCCAATTCGTTTCACAATGGTGGCAGTGTCCGTTAATTTACGACACAGTTTCTTGAAAAATGTAACCGCCTACAGCCACAGTGTCCACTGTCGGATCAATTTGGAGATTCTTGAACTAATCAAGGTTTTAAAGTTGTCTATAATGAAGCTGTAAAACCTCTCCTTTCATTTATTGAATAACATTTTGACCAGACCAGTAGGCTAACATAAAACGGTAGTCATACGGACATAAGTCTGCGTATTCATTGGGAAGGACTAAAAGAGCGACCATTGTTTTCCAGGTTCGTCTGATTGGAAGTTTTACGAATTATCGCAATGTATTCTTGAATTCTAAGTGTGCCTTTAACATTTCATTGTAAGTTGTAAAGGAAACCAACCACATTGGGATGGGAAAATAGAAAGTCGAATCCTGTGATGGTACACTATGATATGGTCGGTCAGTAAGACAAATTTTTGTTATTGACCTTAAATAACATTGCTAGTTACCGTTGCATACCCGTGAAAGAGGTTCCAGTTGCTTGTGGGGATCAAATAAATGTAAAGCAACCTGGTTTGCAATTACTTCCAGGAAAACTTGTAAGGTGAACCTGGCAGCGGGTTTAATAAGACACAGGGTCAACTGACGTCATTTCTAAGACTGATTGTTATGAAAGTATGCTTAACTATTATCATATTGGGTATATTACAATGAAATTTAGAAAACAACACAATGAGATGATTCCCGAGTTGTGACCACAATTCGAACAGATCTGACTCAGAGTTATTTTCGTTTCCTTCTCCAATATCACAAATGCGCTTCGTCATGATTTCGCGGTACTTCGTGTGATTTGATACGTTCGAACTTACAATTGTGTGTTCGAACTTAAAATAAGATTATTCGGTAACCTTACGAGCCCGCCATTAATCCGTTAGGCTAATCGAAAGGGTTTATTCCCGGAAATGATGATAATTAAGAAATCGGAAGGATTTTTTCACTCATATCCGAATAAATTGATAACATGAAATGCACTCAATAACTTTTGCCTACGAATCAAAACAACAACATCAGCACCACAAACAACAACAAAGAAGAACAACAGGTTACACAATCTGGTGTTGTTTCATGCATACATTTTGTTCTACCATATTCAATAAGAAGGTATGGTGCATATTCGCAGTACGGTATTCAGGTGCAGTACGCCTGCAGCTATTGCCTACCCATTTTAGGTTTGCATCTGTGGTTTCAAGTGTATTTCGTGCAACATTTGCTTCACTGACACAAATCTAACCAAGATTAAGCAAATATGTATCGGCTGATAAAATGATACAGTTCAAACTTGCGGGTATTCTGCACAACAGTATTCGTGTGTATAGTACTGGAAAATGTTTTCTCGGTGGCTAAATGTTCGTTGACTTCGTGGTTGAACTTGATCACGACATTTAGTCCCTACAGTTAATCGACCTCACGAAAAATGTACAATGTGCCAGAGTTTTACTTCAATGCTCATTTGTATCGGAATCCATTGGTAAACGATCCCGCGAAATTATATTTTACCCCAATTATCATAAACCCTACCAATGTGGTCGAAACCGTTGGTCATTTTCTTAAGACAGGTACCGTTGTACTGTTTAAGTGTTGATATTCTTAGATAGTGGCTTTTTGTACTTAATTGGTCCTTTTGATATCATTGGATAAGGGTTTTTCTTATTAGTCTTGGAAACTTGTTTCTTTAAATTGGCCCTTTTGGTAGCATGTGATAGTGGCGTCTTATTGACTTGGTCCTGAATTTGTCATTCAAGTTATCCATGAATATTGGTCTTCTTGATGAGATGTTTCTTTGGTATCTTTGGTCATTGGTCTTCTTGCCGAGATGGTCCTTTGTAAAGCTTTGAAATTCGTTGTCTTGCTGATTTGGTCCAATTTGTATCATTGGTTTTTGGTTTGTGGATTTCTTTTGGTGTTTTGGTATCAATGTATGTAAAGTGGTTGAAGATGGCCCTTTTGAATATTTTGGTACTGCTTTCCATACTGACTTGGTCCTTTCGGTATATTTGGACATTGGTTTTGGAGTTGATGGCCCTTTGGTGGCATTGCAAATTGGTTTTGGAGTTGTTGGCCCTATGGTGTCATTGCAAATTGGTTTTGGAGTTGTTGGCCCTATGGTGCCATTGCAAATTGGTTTTGGAGTTGATGGCCCATTGGTGCACTTGCAAATTGGTTTTGGAGTTGATGGCCTTTTGTGCCCTTGTAGTTGGTATTTGGCATCCTGGTACATTTTTGTACAATAAATGAAATTGGACTTTTATAATTATGTCTTTAATTATGAGGTGGTCATATGATTTAGGTGATTTTAATAATTTTGGTGGTCTTTAAATGAAGTTTGACCGTGCTAAACGAACCGGGGTATATAATAAATGAATCAATTGCACTTCAATGTTGACCATTGCAAAGGGTTAAACGTAACCAGTGAAATGTGACTGTAGTTTACGAGCATGGTGGTAAACTGGTGAAAAAATTGTCTCCATTCATTGCAAATTCTGATTCATTACAATAAAAAAACGCTGTGTAACCAGGATCTATTGTCCGTTTAATCAAATCAATTTATTTTATAATACTAATTGTTAGTTTAACCCTGGCCGTGTTTTCATTGGTAGCACAATTTTGGAGTAGACTTGCTATCGCTTCTACATTTGAATTACAAGGTCAACTTTGCAGATATCGGTATAGTATTGGGTGTACGCAAGTCGTTCAAATAATACTGCGCCAGCTTCATCGTTTAAAACATCTTCTCAATGGCAATAGATTTAAGTATGACTGATCATATTGGCAGTTCTGAAGTTGACTCGTTGTATTATGTTCGACCCGTTGGTCATAAGGATAGTTCTATATTTGACTCGTTGGTCCTAAGGGTAGTTCTATGTTTGACTCGTTGGTCCAAAGGATATTTCTATGTTTGACTCATTGGTCCTAAGGATATTTCTATGTTGACTCGTCGGTCCTAAGGATGGTTCAATTTTTGACTCTTGATCCTAAGGATAGTTCTATATTTGACTCGTTGGTCATAAGGATAGTTCTATATTTGACTCGTTGGTCCTAAGGATATTTCTATGTTTGACTCGTTGGTCCTAAGGATATTTCTATGTTTGACTCGTTGGTCATAAGGAAAGTTCTATATTTGACTCTTGATCCTAAGGATATTTCTATGTTGACTCGTCGGTCCTAAGGATAGTTCTATATTTGACTCGTTTGTCCTAAGGATATTTCTATGTTTGACTCGTTGGTCCTAAGGATATTTCTATGTTTGACTCGTTGGTCATAAGGAAAGTTCTATATTTGACTCTTGATCCTAAGGATATTTCTATATTTGACTCGTTGGTCATAAGGATAGTTCTATATTTGACTCGTTGGTCCTAGGGATATTTCTATGTTTGACTCGTTGGTCCTAAGGATATTTCTATGTTTGACTCGTTGGTCATAAGGAAAGTTCTATATTTGACTCTTGATCCTAAGGATATTTCTATGTTGACTCGTCGGTCCTAAGGATAGTTCTATATTTGACTCGTTGGTCCTAAGGATATTTCTATGTTTGACTCGTTGGTCCTAAGGATATTTCTATGTTTGACTCGTTGGTCATAAGGAAAGTTCTATATTTGACTCTTGATCCTAAGGATATTTCTATGTTGACTCGTCGGTCCTAAGGATAGTTCAATTTTTGACTCGTTGATCCTAAGGATAGTTCTTTATTTGACTCGTTGATCCTAAGGATAGTGCTATGTTTGACTCGTTGGACCTAAGGATAGTTCTATATTTGACTCGTTGGTCCTAAGGATAGTTCTATGTTTGACTCGTTGGTCCTATGGAAAGTTTTATGTTTGACTCATTGGTCCTACGGATTATTCTACGTTTGACTCGTTGGTCCTAAGTTGGGTGTTTCAAACGCTTGTTGGTCCTAAGTTGTGCCAATGGTTGGGCCAATGTCAAATCATATAATGTATCAAGATGAGCCCAAATGTCAATGAAATACTGCCGACCGGACATTGCTACACCCACACAAAAATAAAAATGATTTTGATTGATGACGTCATAGAGTGGTCAATATTGCATGGCGGACCATGTTACCTGAAATATGACCGATTAATATAGAAATTGTGGGTCACTCTCCAGAAAGCGATGTAATCCTGTGGGTAAATGTATGCATGTTACATTATTACATACAGCCATGATCTATTTATATCTTAATGCATTTATTATACCCCATTTAAATATCAATATTCTAAAAACAATATGTTTGTGGTCGTTTGAAGTCTATAACCGGGTAGTTACTTTCAAGTGGATGTACCTGCAAAATCGCAAACAATTCTGAGTACAATAAGTTTTAGTACGAACAATAATGTTACAATAAGTTTTAGTACGAACAATATGATTGGACGGGACGGTTGTGCTAGTTCGATTGAACAACTTGTTTCCTCTTCACAACCGTTACATCAAAGAAGTCGTTTAGAGTTTATAAAGTTCACAGACGGATTTGCCCTCAAGCTCCTGTCTATTGCAGTAAGAGAAACAGGTCGAAGTTACAAGAGAATATGTATGTGTAAGAATGTTCGTGATAGGAAATCTCAGTTTCACAAGGATTGTATCCGAAGCTTTCCGAAAAATTACAAGAATTTTGATTCACATGTGCCTACCGTCTTGTTAGGACTTTTTTCAAAATAAGGGCTTTTACGAATGGTCTTTTTGGAAAAGGTGTTGTGAAACCAAATAAGAAGTTTTCATTTGTTTGGTGATAGCGATCACGTGCATTAATTGGTACACTCTGTTTTATGTGGCTCAAAGTTAACGCCTCGCACCGATCCTCCAACATTGTCCCCTACTTAAACGCGAACTTTGGTGGGAAACCAAGAATTATTTCAAATGTGATCAATTAACACGCTGCATGAAATTGGCAAAATGGCACCGTTGGGCGCATAAATATGTATGATAATCTTATGTTTATATTAATTATACCGTCAGGAATTAAAATGATATTTGCTGCAAATCGTGTGCGCCATGTTTATAAATACGTGTGTTCGGTTCCTGCCAATATAATCTCAATCAATGCAATACTTTGCTTTGAAGATTTTTTGGCAATGAATGTTAATATTTCCAAACAATCGTCTGCCGTAATTCGTGCATCTTAAGTGTCGTAAAAAGCAATGTCGTAAACCTGACATAACGTAAAAAGGATATGCCGTTTTGTGGCATATGCACGTAATTAATACATATTAGTATTTAATGTCTGCATAAACTGTGTTGCACTGAAAAAGCTTAATATGCAGATACTGATATGAAATAATGCGCACGCATCAGGGATGTCTAGTTGCTTCAGTCAATTTGATGGAAATAGGCTTTTGTGCAGTTCTCGATTTTATTATTTGAAAAAACTATACGTAATGGCTACTGTTTATGAAAGTTTTGCATTGCCCATGCCTTCCATGGTCTGAAGTTTAGTTTTTCAACGGTTGGCCTTTTTCAAATGCGGTAGCAAGTCTAACAAAAACAGAGTCCGTACATTGATTGCATCTGTCCAGCCATATTGTATCATTACGCGAGAGTCGCCCGGATGTCTAGTGTCGTAATGAAGAGTATGTAATCCGAAATATCAACAAATCAAACTGTTTCCTTGATGGAGTATGCTCTATCGTCAATAAATTTTCATTTCGTTTAAAAGATTTCCTAACATTCTGATCTCGTTGTCTCGGCTGGGATTCCGCGATGGTAGAAGGTATTGGAATATAACACGAATTGGTGGACGAAAAAAGTTTATAGCACCATCGCGACACTTGCGATTTATTTATGCGGGTCTTATATTGGATCTAATTGAAACGACTTGTCAGACGTTAACCGCGATAGCCTCCTAGGCTCGTACATCAGGAGAGCACTATGATACTAGCAGACTAATCACTGGACAGAAAATAGT
The DNA here is from genome assembly GCA_963678985.1 of Spisula subtruncata. Taxonomy (NCBI): domain Eukaryota; kingdom Metazoa; phylum Mollusca; class Bivalvia; order Venerida; family Mactridae; genus Spisula; species Spisula subtruncata. The sequence goes on along the minus strand of OY787662.1, from coordinate 15,247,110 downwards.
TCCCAGTGAGCAATTATCTGTAATTATGTTCAATACTAATTTGGTCAGAAAACCAGTGATGTTTTCATTTATTAATGCTCAGTAGTAATGATAAAGAACATGCATTTGAATGAGACAAATTCCAAGAAACTTTGTAGTCCACTTGTAACTAATAATTAATCAAATGACTTTTGTGAGTCAAGCTGCTTTTCATTCGGTTACTTGGGATCACCGTTTTTCTGTTTGTTATTACCTGGTGAAATTGGGTGTGAGCATTACTCCGTGTTGTTGTGTGTTGCAATGTTACTGTTTTCTGTGCTCGGCTGGTTAAGTTGAGTACTGCCTTCCCTGTCTGATTCCCTCATTTCTTTTTTCGGAAAAATACTTTGATTTGGCGATTTTTAGATAAATGAATGACAGCTATTGTCATATATCAATCTATAGCATTTTACAGGAGGTCTTGAAATAATATAGAAAGAAATATCTACTTGATATCCGTAACAGCTCCATTGTGTTACAGTTAACATAACAAACATAGACAATTAGCAAAAGATTTACTCCACTTGAAGGAAAAATGGATTGAAATTAATTCTACTTGAAAGACCACAATGTGCATATATATTATACATCTCGCCACATTCTCTCACGCGGCCTATTTATCGGCTAGATTCTTACCGCGTATAAAAATTCCCCAGTTCAAAGTCAGAGTGTGGTGATTTGTAACTTTAGATCGCGGTAATTAGAATTTTTCTAGCTAATTGAATGACGGAATTAAACGGTTTTCTTCTCTAAGACCGCCATTAACGCTCGGCATGGAGCTTGGGCTGTTTGAATAAGAGGTGCTGCGGCATTACTTTCCTATTCTTTTGTTGCGAGGATAAATAGCCAAGATCGAAATCATGGTTTAATATTTGTTAAGCGTACATTATGCGTAAATACGTTATATGTAGAAGGAAAATGTATCCAATATCCTTGGTTTTAATGCACCTGTTGGTTTGAACTTCTAACGTTTTCGACCATATTAAAATAATATAAATAAACAAACATCATAATAATTATACGAGTAATGTTTCGGTATTGTTGTCAGATATAACTTATAATACTCTTGCAAAGATGATGTGTGTATGTAAGTGTATCAGGTCATCATTGATTAAAACGCAACATTTAGATATTACAACCTATTTTTTTTATTTATTAATATTATTTTATTATGTTAGAATACCTTAGAAGTTCAAATCTAGTATACGAGTACTTGTATGCATTTGCTATTTTCTCAATGCAATGCAATTATTCAAAGTCCGTTTTACTTATGGGGTCAGTATCTAATGCATTTGCTACTTGCAATGCTATTTTGAACATATTTGTGTTTTTGCAACGTTCCAGTGGGCAGATCAAGTTTAAAGCTGAAATACCAAAAAATGAAACAACATTTGTGCAAAGCAATGAATGTATCCAAATGTGTTTGGAATTAGATAATATACAAGTAAACGTGCGTTTCTAGGTAGGGAGCAATACTTCTTGGTTAGCCTATCTCTCGATGAGTCGAAAGTGTCCGATTTTTTTTCAAAAAAAAGAGAAAGAAACTGATTGCATCGCCTGTAATGAATTACAAATGAAATACATTCCTACAAATGCAGACCAACTGTAGAATTCTCACACGGATCTAAGGTATAGACGGATTCTTTGTTTTAAGTACAAATTCTGAAGCGTCAAATGGTGCGATTTTAACGCGGAGATCTAGAGTAGCCAACATGCGGAAGGCTTTGGATATATTTGTTCAACAACTATAACACCTTATGTCGATAAATCTATTTTCCGAGCGGCTCAAACAACATTGTCACTTAATCTATTGTTGTTTCTAGTAAACCCATGTATAAAGAATGCTGGTTTAATTCGATTTGTTTGTCTTTGTTGTACAATAATGACTACTTTATAAAGATCGATCTTTTTGTTAAAATTAAGGAAAGCTTTTCACCACCTAGCCACTATGTCGCCTCGTATAAAATTAGCACCTATGTATCAAATGCAGTCGTGTAAATGGCATGCAATTACGTCTCCTAATAAATAGCATATCCTGTTGACTAGATGATTCTAGACTGTGAAATACCTAACATATCTTATAATGCCATTATTTCTATTGTTTTCCAATCAAAACTGAAAAATTAGCACATACTCTTGAAAAAATTGTTGACGTTGCTAAACTAAAATTATTTCATGAATGTAAATATAGCTTGTAAATGGAATTTTAAGCTACCCATGTTGATCCTGTTCTAAAAACTAAATATACAAATGCAGTCAACAAATTTCATTTTATTAATTATCAAAAGTGTTTAACTAATGCATGTTCTGTATTTATAATTATATGCAATGGCACAGACAAAGCACAGCGAATGTGCGTTCTGCAGCTAAGCAGGCACTTTTTTATTTTTACTATATCTGAGCTACGTATAGAAAAATACAGTTTCGAAGAATTATCAAATCCACTTTATAATTACACAATTCGCAATTTGGAACACAAACAGGAAATATTGGATGGTTCATATAGGTTAAGATATTGATTAGAGGTTTTCAAGAAACTGTCAAAGGTTATATAATTATAGCCCTGCTACCATCGTGGTGATACTATCAGATACTAGTACATGTCGAAGATGAAGAATATGTTTAAAGCCCCGTTGACCTAAAAATAAATCATATTAACTTATGAACTTAAGTTTTTTGAGAATAATAATACTTACATTGATATATCCAAAGACGTGTATGAACGTCTTTGATATATCTATAACGGCCATGGCCATGGATTCCATAAATTGTTGCTGCAACTTGTTATCAATTCACAAGTCGTGATACAAAACCAGGGGTTGAACTTTATCCCAGTTTAACAGTTACCCATATGATTCATAAAAAGCATAACGACAACTCATTGACAACAATCTGCTAGGACCCGTTGTTTGTGGTAACCCGATCTTAAGACTCGGCTACTCGATGTTAAAACCCTCATGGCGACGTAAAATATCAAAGCACCCCTCCCCTATCAAATAATCATAGAAAGAAATAAAATAACTCGAGCTAACCACCCACCCTAGATGATGTCTGTCTAGTTACCGCAGACTCCACATTATTAAGTGTTGTCCTAAGTGCCCCATGTATCATACCCCGACCGCACGTGAAACCCAGACCGCACGTGATTCACTTATTGAGCTCACAATACTAACATCATGACGTTTCTCGGTGAACGAATATTGTTATTCATTTATACATATATTTGTTTGTGTGTGATAGATTGGTTTAATACATGCTGCTTATTATTTAATTTTGCAGAATTTATCAATTAAATGATTGAGTGCCATCATGCGATGTAACGTATTTCTAGGAAATTTGAATGTCATATTTGAAACGGTGATGATAAATATTCCGTATATTTTCCATTCTCAGATATGTGAATGGTTTCAGCATCAATATGATTGTGCAAAGAATGCTTATAATATTTGGGTTCAACATGTTTTGTTAAAAATACGAAGCAAAGCATGTATATGTATAATATCGTGAAATATGCCAATTAGTAATATTCGGGACATGCATACATTTTGTTATATAATAATTTTATAACCAACTTCATGTTTTACTCAGTTGTTGGAATTATGAATCATAATAGCTTAACTGTAGTTTTCCCGATCATTATGAGTTCTTAGATATGTGCTTGTTTTTAACTTCCGGGAAATGGTTATAGTTTCCTACAAAACCGGAAAACAACGTTTTTGTTCCGGAATTATCTCTACGACCAGTGTTGATTACTTTCCGGCCATTTCCGTCCTTTCTTTCCGTCAGTCTCGCGTCCTTTAATCCCGTTGATTGGACTCAATTAAATCTGTTTCAGTCGCCGTTACATTGATAATACGATATAAATAAGCTTCCGTAGTTTCCGTGAAAAAATAAAATCTCGTGTTTTGATAGTTGAGTAATTTGTTCAACTGGCTATTAACTACCAATCATGCGGGTTGTCGATTCATTAAGCCGAGAAAACTCGCCGTAGTACCAACCCATAACACTCTCTAGTCTAGCATTAGTGCTCGATAGACCGCGAAACTCCGCCCACCGCGACGCGCTTCAGAAATAGAACATAGCTCTAGGCTTTTTTGAGTCCGTTTTGCTTCTGGCTATGTGATAGTACGTTCGGTTTTACTTTCAACACTTGTCGCTGTTAACTTGAAATTTCTGACCTTTGGTCATTGAAAGTCCACTCTCTGAATATAGTGAAATTTATGGACGAAACTTAAATCGTGTTTGGATTATCTTATAGACTTAATAAGTGCATCAGTATTAAGAATCTGTTAATCTAGTGAAACGTTAGCTTCACAAGTTTGTGAGGATCTATGCTAACTTGATTAGAATTGGTTCAGCATCGCTTAACGAATAAATTAATGAGAATGTAAACGGCGCCTGTGGGCAAGATTGAATATATTCGAAGTGTTGTTGTCCGTTGGATACTAACTGTGAAAGTCCAGGGCGACTCCCCCTGGCGGGTAGGTTGGACCTATTATGATGACGACAGAGTTAAGCCCCGTGGATAATACCCCGTTATCCTCAGTTGCAGATGAAAATATTGGACTTGAAAACGGTGTGATCAAAGGAGGTGGTGTGTTAACTGAACTAGACCGTGTATCTCCGACCTTCTATAAACGCGACAATATGCCGACGGCTTATGGCATTGTTGACCATAACGGGAATACACAAAATGGGACTGAGGTTGATTTGTTATTTCATTTTTTTTTGTAATTTCTTGTTTCAGAGTCTTTCTTTCTTTGTCATTGATTTTTACTGAGCTATCTTGAGTGTGCATCTTTTACGTCGCTGTTTGAAGCAGTTAAAAGCCTTGCTTTATTACCTCATTTGGTAAAGTCGGTTTTGGCAACTTGCTATGACAAAAAAAGCTCACAACTTTGCAAGCAGATATGTCATTTAGAGAAATTCATCTCTCTCACATAACATCCGATTATCACGAACTAATGAAATACCGATGGGAATTTTGAATGACTTATCTATAACTTATTGCATGTAATTGATCAACGCTCAATAAATTGCACGCAGATAGTATTAAGTATTTGAACTAAGATCACTGCAATCCATCGAGTCTTCATCTTTTATAAAAGTTAAAACAAACACGTATCTAATATATAATTCCATGATTTCTAGGTCACGAAGTTATGTTGTTTTTACATTTCCAACTCGACTGTAACACGCAATTTTTGTGTTTTACTAAGAGCACATCATGTTTTAATTAATCCTAAGCCAGTGAGCTGTATTATTAGGGATTAAAACCTTAACTAACATCACATTTAGTCTCAGACTATGAAGGAGTATAATGTTGTTTCATGCACTGTGTGAAGTATATGTATGTTATTAATTAATGTTCAACTAATATAACTTAAACTTTGAATTTATACATGTATTTTTTATCGTTTTAAAACTTCTGCTTTCCACAACTTACCCCGGACCCTTAGCAATATGTAGATTTCTATTTTACATAAAGCTTATTAGTAGTGAATATATCGATAATTTACCTTCATACATTTCTTGATACATAATTTATTATTATGTTCTATTCTGTTATAGTTTACTAGTATCGTACTAAATGAACAAAGCCTTATGAGTCATGATATTTATGTTCTGTTCTGTTCTATATTTATTTACATATGAAGTATTCAAAAGCGAAGCAGTGTCTCATTAATGAACGACAACGACCACATTTCGCCAACGGGCAGAATTTAGTTTTTTTTCTCTTTCTTTTTTCTATTTTATACTTGGTCTCCCAAATCTTGCCCTGGGCTCTGTCTCGACACGAAAGTAGTGAGAAATGAATGTTATGATTACAGTATTCGTTTAAACTTCAGCTCGGGATGTCATAAGCTTTAATACAATATGTTTGTGTTGTTCATTTAAGTTTAATGAAACTGGTGTGCACTGTGCATTGTGTTGTTAATTGGATTAATCTTAGAGCAATTTGTGAATGTGTATTGCTCAAGATGGCCGCACTTTTTTGTCACTGGGATAATTTCGAGTTACAGCAATTTAACACGGAGTTATTACTTTTCAGGAACGACGGGATGTCTTGGGGTCTCATGCGGGGCTCGGACAGTTAGTAGCGACGGTGTCGACGGCGGCTTCGTTTCCGCCGGCACCACGTTTGTCGCACACCCCGACGTCAGATTTTCAACCGCCATACTTTCCACCACCATATAATCCGATATCACAGCAACCTGTAGAGTTTCATCCACACCCTGTGAACACTGACCCCTATTCTCACCTGAGTGGGTTCCAGCCTCCGCAGCAACACTATCATCAACTTCCGGATCGAAATGTTCTCCGGCATCGAGATGATATACACAATATGGCGGGTGGTCTCCAGCCCCATGATCGAAATAGAACAGACTATGGTGGAATGGGTCGGACGGACCTTCTGGTCCCACGGGGCCCTTTATCTATCGGATATGGGGACACGGACCCTTCCCTGCTTAATATACATGGCGGAAATATGATGGACGACGGAAATCAGGTAAGCTTTATTTACTGCTTGTTATATTTTTGCTCTCTTACTTAATTAAGTTCGGTTCAACTTATTTTTTTCTAACATGTAACGTTATACATTATAGCATAAAAACGGCGATTTTGCTCATACGTAAACGGGGAACAAAAGGTACGTTATCGTAAAGATTCTCGCGAGCACGCGCTGTTGGTGTTCAGTTTTAAGTATGCTCATTTCAGGACCCAGCCGACGTAAATAAATGATTTACAGCGTTCTATGATCTGTAATTCACATTCTATTTGTAACTACTAATCATTTTTCTATAATAGTAAACTAATAAACGTAAACAAACCCCCAATGTCACTGTTTTCTTGGTATTTGCCGATACCGGAAGTCGACGCTCATATCAAAAACTTGTATGTGACGTAACGTTTGCTAAGCGACGTCGCGTTTGTTTTCCCGACGTCGCCCAAAATGTCCCGCCGAAATGTCATAATTTAGAAAAACATACTAATAAAGTGTTGTTTTTATGCTATAATAGCGTTTACGCATGCTTTTTCGTGCTATTACATCTGCAGAGTCCCTCGGGAGTGTTGGTGCCCTCGCCCTAACGGGCTTGGGCACCAACCGTCCCTCGGGACTCTGCAGATGTAATAGCACAAAAAACATGCGTTAACCCTACAGAAACGAACATCGCCATACAAAACATAACGTTACAATAATGCATTGTTACTGAAGAAAAAAAGTTCAAGTCACGAATCCAAAATCATGTTTGTGTATAGTTTTTTTCGTAATTAAATGTTAATTATTAATTAGTCCTGGCATGAAATGAAATCTTGGCCTAGTTTGTACATGGAAACCTATTGCTTTTTCATAATCAACCGCATACAAGTATTAGCACATCGGTGTATGAGGTCAACTTTGTTTAGTTACTGGCATGCTCTCAACACCCAAAACGAGTGTTGTTGTTGATAAAAATGTACACAACAACAATAACATCTCATTGAAGGCTAACATTTCTAATTTCGATACAAATTACTACAAATAATATACCAGCGGTACATGTATATAAAAAATGTTACTTAGTTAATAAACTCGAAAACAAAATCCAACGTGAGTCATTGATGCTAATTGTACTACTATAAATAGTCCTACGTAGCAGTTAACGATTTATTAAAAATTAAAAAGGTCAAATATAAGACCATAATCTTTCATTAGGGGTTTTCAATAAGGATTTATTCATATGATTTGGACCTTTATGTGAACGAAAAAAAAACAGCCCCTATTTCAGATGATTATCTTCGAGTTGTCATTATTTCGATTTCATGATTTTCATCTGATTTCAGTAAATTTATTGTTGTACTTGTACGCGCCTCACGGAAACCGAATGTTTGATCAATGACGCGAAACATTAACTGTATTGCCGTACTAGTTCACAATGATATATTAGCATTTGTTAGGAATGTGGAAGGGTTTCGAAGATTGATTATTTTACTGATGTTTTAAGATATAGTGTAGGTTTTAGCTAAACAATGAATCGACTTTTGTAAGATGTGTAACCAAATTGTACCAAGTAGCAGGTTACGCCGAATATTTGTCGAGCAAATGATAAAACAAAGAGCACTAACAATGGTGACTTGTGCATACGACGCATTGATATTTTTCTGGAATATTTTTTAGATGTGTGCGCATGTATCGAAGACAATCGCTTAACGCACATATAAGAAATAGTCTTCATTAAAAAACAACAAATTGAGTACATGTATGCATATTTCGGACCTGTAATTATATGCATAATAAAGAAATTCTGCTATATAGAACTAAGATATAGGTTACGTTGCGTAATGCACTTACAACCGCTTACTAATAATAATAAAGTTCTACAAAATCGGTCGTGATCAAATAATTAATCTGGCGTTTTTATTTAAAATATGTTGGCTAATAACTTCACCATATTCCCGATTTATTCAATATCGTGACCATAAAATCGATGTTAAATTTCCAAAGCTCATTTGTAGATTTTTAAAATACGCACAAAACTCACACATCAAAGGATTCTTTATTACGTCTGAGTATGAGGCTTTTAGCTTTTTATGATAATTAAACTATTGTCTGAAATCATAATTGTACATCGGATTCTGATTTTGGCACTCATACAAAAAATGCTTGATATTCGGATATAGCGATACAGAGAAATTGATTTGGCATAAATCAGTTGTCTTTTAGAAGCTATGAATAAATAAAATAAAGAAAACTGTCAATATTGGGGGAAAATGGAAACATATTGAAAAAAAGTTTAAAAATAATTGTTAAGCAAGATTTCTAATTGATATTTTAATTATTTTTTCTTCTAAAAAAATATGTTATTAGTATATGTACACATGTGCATTTCGGACAAAAAAAATGTAAACATTGAATGGATACATTTTTTTTAATGAAGACTTGTGTATTCTTGTAACGTTTGATTTACAATCTTTAGGGTTCAATAACATTATTTATTATTCATTCTATTATTGGATATTTGTATTTAACATCAAAGCAACAATAACAATGATGACACACGACGTTTTAGTTTAACAAAATCAAATATCGTGAGTAAAAAAGATCCAACCATATCCGATTATCTTTATTCTGTTAATGCTGTTCTTTTCCGGAAGTTACGTAATTGATTTGTGTCCGAGACACGTGAATATTGCACCAGAAGCGTTCCGAATGGTTTAAATAAATATTTCCACTCATGAATGTATCATTGTTTCGTTTAAGTGAAATTTGATCGTCGCAGGGAGATTCGTTTGTTCATTAATCATATATATAATTACATAAAGTCGGCCTCTATATGTCTGGAGGTGAAATAGTAAATTTCACGATTAAGTCTTTATTACGCTCGACCAAAGGTATCCATTTTCAGTGCAAAACACTTAATAATAAAAGTATTCATCATTGTGCTTAAATAAACTGATGGGATGCACTTTATTATAAGATTTTTTTATCTGAGTTATTCAAATAAGTCGGATTCTTTGTCGTTTCTTCATTTCGTTTTTGCGAAGTATAAATTAACCCCTTAAAGGACAGGGAGAAATTAAAAGTTGCTTTGACATGCACGTGTTCAAGCACGGATATTTGTCCGAAAGTTAAACAGAGCAGTTTACAATGCACTTTCACTCTTCAACCTCCGTCGCATTCCACGGGTCATGCGCACAAAACAAAATATCCCCAGGACATATCGCGACACAATTTTCGGAGCATGTCACACGCCAAAAAATTGACAAAATTCTGCTTCAGGGCATGATATAATATGCATTGAATTGTGTAGTCTATCCCGCTATACAATAACCATTTGTGAATTAGGCCCACAGGCAACATAGTTTTGTATGGTATAACATACCTTTCACGGGGAAGTAAATAAACTTGACCTTGAAAATATTTCATTCATAAAACCAAGCATTCAATAAAAATGAAAATATTTTTATTTATTTGTATAAATCAGAGCTTTATAAATATATTGAAAATTGTATAAGCTATTTATTTTTGACATTTTGATGAGGAATTACCGCCATCTCTTAGCTTATTAGCGTGTGTTATTGGATTGCGACGTTTATCCAATTATAACACGTCCGGTGAACGGTTGCACTGGGTGGCATTTATTTATTTTTCGTCCAGTTTTTCTTGGACTCTAATAATCGAATTAGTGTCAAAACGTGTCATATCGCACCACACGCGAAATGAAAATAAGAAGAAACCAATACCGGGAACATTATGTATACACTGGGGATAATTTCATTATCCATCGCTTATGAAAACTGACCTTAAATCAAAACAAGTCCCGATGGATTAAGTTCCCGGTTGCCTTGTTGAGGCAATATATTTCACGAATACGTTGCGTTCTGTGATAATGAAAATGTACGCGATGAAAAAGTTACTAGACTGCAATGATCGTAACAATTTTTTTTCACTGGTACTGAATGCCAATAAATGCCTTCTCATATATAATCAAAGCAAATAAAATAGAAAAAACAACCTTAACATCGACTTTTTGCATTAAATATTACCATTTTGTCATGAAAACTTGGGTCTGAGACATACTTTGTTGTTTCAACGCTTTGTAACGAAATATTGTGTTTGTGCTGCGAATGGTTCTTGTACGACACAAATTTACCGAAAAGCAACGAGGGCGTTATTATGTTTCTGGCTTGGCAGTCACAATAGTTTATGTTTTTAATATCCAGATTTTATCTACTGCAGAACGAATGCAATATTGTATGTAAAAAATCTTATCGATTGGTCGTCCTTCCAATCAAGCCAAAAAATCCTGATTTTTTGGAGATCTTCTTCGCTGGAAATTTATTGAAAATATTATTTTTTTGATTAGCAACAAATGAAGATAAATACACTCAGATTCGGGGTATTACATAATTTATTTGAATTGAAAAATATAGTTATGATTATATTTAGTATCGGGTACTCGCTGCATTAATTTTTCCCATGTGTGATGATTACGACAGGTGCTGAGTACGAAACGCTTGTGATTAATAATTTAATTACGAATTAACGCCGTAGTTATAGCAGAAAACGATCTTCCGACTATAATTAATATGCACGTTAGGATTTTTATTTTGGCGGAATATTTTATCCAAATAATCTTCGATATACATAAATTGGATCGCAAAAAGCAACTTGAGATTTTTACGAACTTTCCGAAGCGTCGGTTCCCATGGGTGTCGGAGATCAGGAATTGGGTCTCAGAACGCTGCACGTCATTGGTAGTCCTTCACGTCACGTCTGATGACCGTACCAGACACGACAATGTGATGTACCGTCCGTAATCATTCTTATATCTGATGCAGATTCAATAACATGCTCATTGCTAAACAAGTTTGTTTCGCTATTCAACTTGATTTAGAGAAACTATTTATAAAAATATTTATACTGCGTTTTTTCTTCTCTCGAATAGTTCACATTCTAAGATGAGTAACATGCACTTCAAATGTATCTTGCATTAAAATGCTGAAAATCCTTATTCAGCAATCTGACTACTAGTATGTGGTTGTCAGTTTAAAAGTGTCGAGCTAGTTTTAAAATTTAAAATTCTAATAAGCTCACGATTTTTTTCATTTTTCAGTTACGACATCTGATAAACGTTTATAATATGTATATTCAGTAAACTTAAGAAGTCATTTTGATCATTATGTTCTGACACGAGGACTAGCATATTCTTCCTCCGCACACAGAAGAGCTCTCATGGTGGTTTGTACAAGCGTTTAGAATTTGAATAATTTCGACAACTGCTTAGATGTCCCCCTATAATCAAAGGTGCATTCACAACCTGTATTGATCGCACCAATGTTTACGAAATCAGATTTTTCATGAAATCGTCAGTGATTCTAACATGGTCAATATTATACTTGCTAAAGCCTTCCAATTATTTAGAATTAAAGGGATTTTGACCCGTTCATAAACCTTTTGATACACCCAGACGATTATATAGTGCTGGGGACCCCCGGTCAGGGCATTCGATTTAGCGAAAATCATTTGTGGAAATCCAAGCCGATTTGTCACATTTTTGAATGTCTAAATGTGAAACACAATAACTTTCAACTAACAAGACTGGCTAATGTCCATAGCTCCTACACTTAGAGATAATTTACATATTAATCTATATTCACCACCCTTTAAACCACGATTTAACTAAGTGTTTGGTGAATGAAAGAACATGTCGGCGATCGGAGATTTATACATTGTATCATTTCGCTATTTCTCCCATGCGTACCATTCCGGATTTAACTTTATCGGTGCCAATTTCGTTATTTTGCGGTTTACCGAAACACTATAAACACACAAAGCATAGTGAATTCATATGTTTTATACCTGTATTTCGTTAATATTACCCAATATATTCAATAGACCACTTTTTTTTTTAAATTTAATATCTGATTTAAATGTTACTAAAGCGCAGCTGATCGCTTCGTTATATTAACACAAGGTTAAGATTTTTTATTAGTAATTTGTTTGCTCACAAACGCGTTAAATTGCTACTCCCCCATTTGAAAAGTGATAGGTCAAATGTTGACGAAAGCTTATTTATCAGTCACATATTATCAGTAATTTTATTTCCCTGTTCAATTTGTGTCAGAGTGTGAAAGGAACGGGGTCTCCCGAGAACAACACGGTCCGAGACTGCGCCGTAATAAATGTCGCGTCGATCATGACAAATTTTCGATAAGCCAAAAATAGAGAAAACAATCTCGTTTCGAATTGTTAACAGAAAGGACCACACAATATAAATAAATGTATAAATATCAAGGATATATTAATAATAACAACATTGAATATTTATACAGTATATTACTCATGTTTTTATAATGTCTCGGTCGGTGTACAATCCAGTTTTTTTTAAAGTTCTACAAAAAGTACGTGTTTGTACGTAATTGACTTAATCCATTACGTACTTATAAGTACTAGTCACGTGGCCTGAAAATACATATGACTTGTACCCTTTTAAAATTCATCTTTGTACTATAGCATGATATGTTTTTTATGAATATGTAAAATATGTATAAATTCAATTATAGATAACTTAATAGTATTAATATTGCATGTTATTCAGGGGCATTTTCAAAGCTTTATGCGCATGTACTACAGTTTTTTTTCTGTACACGTCCATTTAACAAACCAGGCACATTTGCAGCTATAAGCAAAATTTCTTCCTTTGGGTTTTTATCAATTGCTCAATATTTTATTGTTGTATTTCAATTTTGTAAACACTTTCAAGTACACATACTTAGTTTTTAGTTAATAAAACCAACATTTTGCTTGCAACTTAGTCCATTTTTTGTCAACATTAACCTTGTCATGTGTGTAATATGAGCGCTGTAGAAGATGAATATCACTTTATGAAAGTCTTTTTTCTTTCTGGCCAAACTTTCGGTGTATGTTTTCAAATATAATGAAGTCCAGTATCTTTAAATTTGACTGTTACATAACTAACAATGCTACGTATCGAGAACTATTCTTCTAAAATCGATCGAGACCACCAAAATTGAAGCCACAAAGAATGTTAAAATGCATGCAAAATGCAAGACTGTCTCACGGTTACGTGTAATTCTATCAATTCGCAAATAGTGAATGCACACCATAATATTAAGGGTTATAGGGCTCAGGTTATATCCTTTTTACACAATAAAATGTATGTAATAATTGTATAAAATGAACTTGTAATAGAACATAGAACGAAACTGTTGATCTGTTGTGGTTCAAATGAACATTACATATATAAACGGTATCAATATGTACACTATAACCTTAAAGTACCGCATATTCCGACTAATCACTCCGTGCAGTAAGCCTACCAATATGGGTAATAATATTGCCATAAAAATATATGAGTATTTACATCAAAGGAAATCATTATGCAGCGGTAGATTATTAGACATAAATTATAAACATATTGTTACATCTTATAATAGATCAAGTATGCGTTCAGGAAAAATATATTAAATGATGTGTGTGAAAGAAATTGGCCCCATTTTATTTTTTGAAGAAAAAAATATTGAAACAAAGACGGAGACTGCGTGCTTCGAATGAGATGCGGCAAATATAGTACATGATATGTTCTCTTAATTTTTTTTAGAAAATATCGTTTGAACAAAATTCATATGAATTATGGCACTAATGTAGGCTATATACCCGGTATATATTAATTTGAAATATTCGAATAGTTGAAATATTACACACAGCTATATTATATCGAGCAATATACAATTATTGTATATCTAAACTAAATATTACCCTTTATATACGTACTCGTGAGTATATGTCGAGGTTTCCTTTCGTGCAGACACAATCATGTCATTCAGTTTAAATTAAGTTGTTTGCTTGAATGAGATGAATATTATTATATATATTTGATAGAAAAACACAAAATATTAATTATCCCTAATAAATCACGCTTAACATTTTTATTACGATATTTGTATTTTTTGCTTCATAAAAATAACCTTGTCTGCTCAAACGTATATCAGTCGTAAACGATGTGAAATGCGTACCCGACCAACCGTGGCTTTTTGTGAAATAACATCGATTTTCATTGCAGATAATTGGTTGTAAAATAATTTCAAATATTTAAAACTTTGTTTGGATGTAGATGGTCATGGAAATTTCAAAGAAACTGTCAAAATTATGTTCCCTTCAATAATTACGTTCAACGTATCTTCGTATTTATTTATAAAACAAATGCCCCTTTTACTAGTATCTTTAATATATTGATAATGTGTGTATGTATTTTGTGTATTAATTTTTATTGTTGTTTTGTTACTTTGAAATAACGCTATTACGCCAAATTACTCAGAGAAACCAAACCAACGTTACTCTACCCTGAACGGTTTTGGTATTTTTTGTTTCATTCCGGTCAACACTTTTTCATCCTCCTCTTCAGCAACACCAGCGACAATAATTAATGGTTCCGGGAAAACTGTTCGAAATGGAAAAATACAATTCTCAAAGCAAAGTTCATATAATTGCCTCCGCCCATCTTTTAGGCGTGTCTTGTGAAAACGGCATCCCTGAGGCATCGTGGGGATATTGCTTCGTTCAATTCGTAGATCATCGCTTTCTGATTGATTTTTTACTATTTCTGAGCAGTCCGTTATTGATGGACCGTTCAAACTGATTTTGATGGCTTTACAAAGAGAAAACGCGCGCTTATTGGCAATTTTCATAGGCAATTTCAATAATTAAGATTTTTCGGAAAATTAGAAAATAGAATCATGAAAGTAAACTAACGTTT
Source organism: Spisula subtruncata (assembly GCA_963678985.1). Lineage (NCBI taxonomy): Eukaryota > Metazoa > Mollusca > Bivalvia > Venerida > Mactridae > Spisula > Spisula subtruncata. The sequence continues at coordinate 15,231,829 of OY787662.1, read as the reverse complement.
GTCGTTTGCTATTAGCAATCAGCGTTATTAAAAACTAATATTCGTTATTGGACGACCATTTGTAGAACGTCATTGGTTCGTCGGTCGTAAAAACTAATGGGACCGTTACATTTAAATTGTGAATATTGCTACAGAGCCAAGATGAGTTGTCGTCTGGTCATACGTACGACGTGTAGTAGCCGACGTTTCCCCCGCACACGTGGCACTAGACTTCCATAATGCGTAAAGCCAATATGGCGTCAAGATTAATAGACGACAACGATATGAGTTCATCTGTCGTTATTGTTTTAGCAGATTCTCGGTAGCAGATCGTCATTAAAGCAAGCTGTGTCATACTATGAACCCACATCGGACGATACATGTCGTCAGGTTTGACAAATGATTGCATGAGTTTGAAATGACATTTCGCGTACCGTCGTCATAGCGATAAAGGCTATGTATACGTATCCATCTATCATACAAAAACCACACGTTACGCTCCGATTCACCACACGTTATTCGTCTGATTTTATACTGAACGCAAATAATTATAAATAACTTAAGCTATGCTCATCGTACCGAATGCAAATGTTTCGATGGTTCGACACACACGTGAAACGAGCCAGCAATAAAAATATGACATTCGTTCCCCATAATTTTGATTATATTTTTTTCACTTTTATTAATCATGATCTAGAGACGCTTTAATACAACGATATTAATAAGCGCTTAATTGCTTTGATGCACGACTGTAACCCATGCTAAAACAAAGGACATAATTTAGCTCTTCTCTGACACAATGTTTTATTCTAAATTACACAAAGGCCGTGGACGCATTCGGGAATTTAGACTCAACCGAACACGAACGTGCGATTGTTTGGCGCCAAATTATGTCACAACTAGGCCTCAGGACAAAACACCGCTCGTGTTAAATCTCATGCCTCACATCTGACCTATGAGTTGAATTTTTGAAATTAAAACTGTTCTTGATTAAGACGTTTGTCATGAAACCGACAAAGTTGACTGTACCAAGCGTTCCCTAAGCACCGACACGCTGTGCACTGGATAAAAACATGCCATACCGTACCATGTCAGTCCCATTACGTTCATTTACGGAATTTACCCTGGACCCATTGTTTCAACTTGCGTAATTTACTAATTTCAATTTAATTAATTTATTATAAATTAAAATTGAATGAGAGTTGGAACATCGAGTTAATGGAAGTCATCATAATGAATTCATGCTCTCTAAAGAGCTTTCCAAACCTTTGAATCATTGTTTGAATAAGGCGTATTATTTATGTAGTTGCCTTTGCCACGTAATTCTAGAGTTCTAGTGTCTCTCTATTTATGTATTACAGTATGATGAGCTGTATACATTCTTGAGAAAAAATATATTTTACAAACCACGAGCTATTCTGAATTATAAACCATAGTCATGTATGTGCTATATCACTTTATCTCAAACCAAAAACTTAAATTTATGATGATTATTTTTTTGAAAACAATATCAATATATTAATGCTTTTGTATTATTGTTTTTTTCATACTAAAAGGCCAAAAGGCCAATAACAACATTACTAATTTTGTATATGTGGCTAAAATATGCTGAGTAGGCCCATAGTGTTTTGAATGTGTAGACACATTTACATGAATATTCAAGACGCACATGCATTTTACCTAACCGCAAATATATTTTTGATACCACACTTATTTGTGATACAGACTTTATGATTTTCTAGTACGTCCGTTGGCAGTCAAAAGAAGCTATCAACCTCTTATTTCATGTGCTGATATGTCCTTTTGGCCTTTTCAATGGACGAATGTCATTATGTATGAACAATATGCCAGAAGAGTGACTGTATTGCTTTCTCTGGCAGATATTTATGTATATAAATTAAACAAACAACAAAACCTCACTTAATATCAATGCAATATTGAGTTAATTAAACTCAAAATAACACATTTGATCTCTTGGTCTTAATGTTGCAATTTTAAGACAACCTTACACTTAATACTTATTCGACTTAGTATTAAGAGAAACTTATAAGACTTGGTTTAGGGCGACAGTGGTGGTCTTATTATTGGTGTTTATTAAATTTTACAAATATCACATACCTTCTTATATTATCAGTATATTACTTTTCATAACCTTACATCTCTTTTCATGACAAAAAATATGTGTATTTTTTCTTTTCCTTCAGGGCATGGACGACACAGGGGCATATATGGACCAAAACCAGTCAGTTATAAGAAAAGGTGAGGGACCTTTATTATTTTTAAGTAGTTGAGCAATACCCAGAACATCTTTATGCCAATTTTGCCAGTTTGAACAAATTATGATAATAAATATGATATTAGAAGTAAAAATAAATAAATGTGCTTCTAATAACTTAAATTTGAACTAAAAACGTTTGATATAATATTATATTTCCATAACTTCGGAATTAAACCCCCACTTATTTCGTCCACACTCGACAATTCTGCAGTTTAAAATTCCATTTTTATTCTCATTTTAGCATTAGTAAGCTGCTAACGCGAACGTCTTGGCTTCTCAATAAATTCAAAAAAAAAACCATAACAAAAACAACAATACAGTTAGGGCGTGTTTTGTTTGTTTTCGTGCCCGATGGTATCCGGTTGTTTGTGTCTCTATATATCCACCACAGTATCCGCCATTACACAACCGCCATATTAAATTAGTCCCAAGCAATTTACTCCGTTTGACTTTCTGTCGTTCCAAACTCAGAAATTAATCTAGAGAAGCTCCTAATGAAATTGCTGCAGCCCATAACACACCTTCAGAGTACCATAAAGAATAATGAACGCTCAAAAGAACACAGTGTACTCCGCATTTTCTTGCTTTTGTTTATTCAATTCAACAGCCATTAGCCAGAAACAAAACAGTCGCAAACATATCCTTTTCTTGCGCAAATAGAGCGAACAAGCGAACATCTATTTGCCTGGGGTAATGTTTTGTTCTATTTATTTTGTATATGAATATAGCAATGAGACATAGCCACAGGCCAACCCCCTAAGGCAACCATATGATTTTACTATAATTGGCCTTAAGCATAATCACAAATTATTCTTATAGTGACATATAAGCTTAATGAACGCGTGGTGAATGGTGACATCATACAATTGTTTCAGCGATTTTCGACAAATTGGCGAACATTTAAGTTTTAGTTAATTTGATTACGTTGAGCGAGGAACCTTAAGATTCGAGAATATATGTCTGTCTTTTTTCTTTCTCTCTATCTCTCTCTCTCTCTCGTCATTCTGGCATGTTTATTAGGACAATATGGTTAGTGATTGGTGATTGTTTAAAGACATTTTCATTGGGTCCGAATGGACATTTCAACGCGAAGACGCGGGTTTCCATGTTTTGTTCTTGGAATTCTTCAGATTCGTTAGTCCGGGCGTGGTGCTGTGTGTTTTTTCTACGTTTTGACCAATCACGGACGTTCTCATTTCACAAATGATTCCACTCTAATAATCAGTCTCCTATTCTTGATATGATTAGTATCTTATTCTTGTCAATAAGAAAAAAACACAACATGAAAGCAATATAACAGCAACAACAAAATCACACACACAAAAACTGCATGGTCGTTATCTTATTTGAAAACAATGTAACAATGCTATCAAATATTATATGCAAGAAAGTTTGCTATCTTTAGACACTGCCTTATTCCTCTTATTTGATGAATGTGTATTTTACAATTGAATCTACTTAAGACTATAAATATGTACAGAACAGAACTATCCAGGATGATATACTTGATTATAATCAGAAGTCCATATAAATGCATATAAGAGATAGAGCAAGTTGGTACACGCACTGGTTGATAACAGTTCCTTGAAACTTTGTTGGGTCAATTTACTTCTACACTGGACTGCAAATAATTATTATGATAATAGTGTCTGGAAACCTTGTTAGGTCATTTAACTACGACATAAGACTGCAACATTTTTGAAAAAATCTGTGCCGAATGCGACAGAAAACCAACCATGCTTCAATTTTGTCAGCATGTTCTTTTGGAATATTAGTACACCAAGGTCTAACATATGCATATACAATTCATGTATGGTATGCATACATGATTTTAACGACATATACCTACATAGACAAACCGATGTTTCGTTTATGCTTTACTGCGTTTATTTGTTGCTAACATACCATAGAGATGTCAAACTCTCTGATTGATCATTGTCCTTAACACACATTCTATTTCTTGTCTTTATGTATTTAACGTAGTATAAAACACACGGACATGTTTCTGTCTCAAAGCAGCCATTGTTAGCCAAATTGGAGGAAATAAAGCGTCTCGCTTGATGGTTTTAATACGAGCTTATGAATTTATTTCTGATGTTATCTTGCGAGGGAGATGTCACTTTATGTATCTTAATTTAGTTTGTCATATTTGAGGTGTCGCTTCATATTTGCCACCGTTGAAAATGTGTTTAGTGTGACGGTAGATGCAATGCGTATACTAGTATACGTAGTTTGGGAGAATTTATAATTTATTGCGTGGTAATTTTCATTGAATCAAATTCTACACATGCACTTTGTAATGATATATGTTGCATACATTATGTGTGTCAAAACCTTTGTACCGGGAGAATTGAATCCATCTTCATTTTAGTTCACTTGAATAAGCACATTTGAACATTTACAAGTAAATCATTTTGTTGATAGGTAAAGGCGAGCCTTTTTATTTCCATGTCAGTTTCCAAAAGCTATTTGCATTTCTGCTCAACTTTCAAAGTACATGCACTGAAATGAGAAGGAAGTAAAGAATACATCAAAGAAGTTATATCATGTTATATTCAATATATATTGCATTATGTCAATATTCCTACCAACTAGGAGCATGTACTAAAACCCTTGATTACTAGTACAAATGTATTAAAAATTAAGAAGCACGTATCTCAACATTGATCAAAATGTTAAATACATTTTCCCTTTTTTGGCTATCCGCCTTGTAATGTTGACTTGTGTATATTTACGAAACTAGACCCTTTAATAGTTTCAACAATCATAAACAGATAGTTGATAAACTATATTTAATCAAGCCAATAAATACTCGATATTTTCTCAAGGATTCTACGGACATTTGGTGTCCATGTCCGAAATTGGATTATCCGAATATGACTCAACTTTTATAGCTTTCAGTAATTTTTGTAACTTCTGATTGAAGTATTTGTTTAAATGGATATCATAATCCGAAATTAATACGAAGAACAAATATTATACTCTGTCAGGTCACAGTTAGCTTTGCTTACACCATCTTGCAAATATTTGGAGTGTCGTACTTAAAAAATAAGCCGACAAAACGATTGTAGCACTGTTTGTTTATTTTATGTATTAACGCGGCCAATATAATGAAAAGATTAGTTCGTATTGCGTTCTTTGATAGAAAGTTTAAATTTTAACAGGTGTTAAGCTGATGCGATTGTCCAAGGCCGCCGTGATTGTCCATCTTTTTTGCTTCTGTGAGAATTTCCGGTTGGGCTTAAAATATGGACGAAACAAACGAACATAATATCGCTATCGTCTATGTAATTAAAATAATATTCTTAATTCCGTGTGAATTTCAGCAACAATAATGCAGCATTTTTTTTTATACTATTGCAATATTCTGAGGGAAATTATTAAATTTTGTTGCACAATACATGTATGTTCGAATTGTTACACTGCTAGAAACAATAAAGTTTTAAACCACGAAGGAGCGTATCACACTACCTGAAGGACCATGTTGTTCTAATTATCGCTTTCCCAAGCAGTGTATTCTCATAATTAAAACATGCAAAAATAAAGGGATGGGAAAATGATTCAACGAAATTACAGTGTAGATTAAACAACATCAACTGGGTGTTTTCACTAATTTTACCCACTGGCTAAATGTAAGAGGAATAAATCATTTCCAATTTGTTGTTCAATGCCTTTTCGAGATCCAATTTAATTATAAGAAATGATATATTTGATATTGGGATTTGAAATTAACTGTTGATTTTGCAAATGTACACTTTTTAATGATAGTTCCAATATATGATATACAATGAGCGAACTGCTTTGTTCGTGGTTTCTATCATTGCTATGTAGCAATAAATGCCATTAAACTATGGAGGACGCAGTTGATTGTTTACTTGATAGCCACATGGTATATCTACATAATTATGTTGGAACATAGGGAGTAATACAAGAAAGCTCAAGTGACATTGGTATAGCTCCCTTGCTAGATATTTAACACGAACATGGTCAGTTCCTGGACTCGATGGCAGGGTACTATGAATAGGTAGTCTCCGCATGGCGGTCATAACATCAGTTGTTTTTTAAACACCAAATAACAAAACATATTCAGTAAAGTCTAATTCTGACATTTTATATACATTTCTAACGTTATAACCAATACTACTAACTAAAATGTAATTACCTCGGTTTCAATTTGTTTATTACTAAACTTTTCGTTTCTTAAGTCGTTAGTTATGTTTAACTGATTTCTGCTGGGCAAGAATAAGACAATAATTATTATAAATATAATTTATTGCTCTTGCTGTATACGTATGTTGCAAGTATATTTAGGATATGTTCTTGTGATGTATTGTTTAGTACCAATCATGAATCATAGAAAGCTATTCTCTGTTCTCTAATGTTCTGTTATTCGAAATTACATCAGTTATGAGAAAATTAATTAATAACCATAATTGGTTCCCAAGACTTTCTTGGTTTCTGTTCAATCAGATATTAATTAGCGGTGTTACTTGAATGAAAATCCACAATCTGAGGTGGCAAAACATTAAATTACGTGTTTTTAGGTATAAATCAAAACTGTTGGTGTCTCGACCCAACCCACCGATCCATTTTTGCGGAATTACCATGGACTAAAAACCTACGAACAATGAAGTCGGTCATTCAGGTATCCGGACCATTAATCACTATCCGAAAATCTGCATAATTAGTTTTTCCCCAATTTCAGGTGGCATTGTATTGAATCAGTCACGGTTGCTTGCATTGATTTTGCTTCCTCCAGTCGGTTCTTGTCTGTGATTTACCGAGCTTGTCCTCTACTGTTCCGATAATAGCATTGTTCCTATTTCAACATCTTATGTTGCTTCTCCCGGAGACGTTTTCTCGAAATAGAGAGGCGAGAAGCAAATAGGCAATTGAATTAGCTGACGATAGTTCTATTATAACCGCTTTAAAATCTAATGAGTGCAAATTGAGATCTCCAATTGGACACCAATGCTCGGTGGTTAGATCAGCTTTTAATTCTCCCGGAATTATTATCTTTAGTGCGCGTTGGCTAATTTGATCTGTCCGGTTCACACTCGAGCGACTAATTCTGTCATAACGATCCAAAAATATGAAACTGATCACCAACGAAGTCTCGCCTTTTCTCGCGAAGATGTATGGCTTTTGGTGTAGCAGTCATGTAATAGAGTGATCGATTCATGAATAATTGAATTTGTCATCGAAATTCCATTTCTGTGATTAATTTTGTGAAGGACGACGTAGATCGTATATCTGGATTAATTTTCCGTATTTTTACACAGTCCGGTCATGTTGCTTTTAAACTCAACTCATACACCATTTGTAAAGCGCGCTATATATCCCAAAAATACCATTGTTTCTTGTATTCTGTGAAAGCAATTAAAGCACATTCTAAGAATTATTTTTAAAATGAATTAGATATGGACCTTGATCAGATTAGTCAAATTGTTTCGTTCCTAACACCGCACAGTAATTCTATTTAAACGATTATTCTTAATATGGATCCTCAACAACTGAACTGGAAGTAGTTCTACCGATGCGCGCTCAACCATTCTGGACCTGAGCTTTAGAGAATTATACAGTAAACAGAAATGAAGCCACAGTAAATATGACTGTTGAAAGCACAGCTTACTGTATCGTTGATAAACTAAAACGAAAAAAAAAATGAAATAATTTTTTTTAGTTATTTTACCAATAACTTTTTTAAACTTTTTTTTTCATTATCAACGATACAGTTACCTGTGGTTAAAAGCAGTATTTTACTACTTACCATGTGGTATCCTTTGTACCCATTTGTTGTGGTTTGATATACAGTAAAACTTTTTCCCCATTATTTTAAGTAAGTAAATTAAGTATGTTTTGATGTACAAAATGTATTTCTAGGAAATATATTAGGAATAGAAGTATACCGCTAGTAAAATATTGTAGGCTTCTTTTCAGGTATTCGACCTAAAATCGAGAACGGGAAACAGTTGATGATCACATCGTCATTGTCAGGGGGAGCTCCTACAGACGTGTTCTGTTCGGTCCCTGGTCGTCTTTCACTTCTTAGCTCAACGTCAAAGTACAAAGTCACAGTGGCAGAAGTACAGCGGCGGTTATCGCCCCCTGAATGTCTCAACGCATCGTTACTAGGTGGAGTTTTAAGAAGGTAAATATTGTTTTTTTTATAAATTTTATTTCTTTGGTCTGTGAAGTTTGCATGCTACATGCACCATATTGGGACTGACTGAGCCCATCCAGTACGACAACCTCGCCTACAAATGTGAAGTACGAAGGCATTGGTCCACTCCACCTACACAACAACACCAGAAAGGGCTGCTCAAAGAACTAGTCCCCACCTCACACCAAACCTATCAACAGGAACATGTTTCAACTGTTGTGTTGTATCCGATGTTTCTTATTGTTTTACGTTCCATACATAATGAGTAGGGATAATGCCGATTTGTCTTAAAATAAGACTACATTTTCTTGTATCATGTTATAGGATATTATACATGTACTGGTATACATATACACTAACCTTTCGTCATTTAATCTTCATAAAAATCTGGTGGACTTATTGATAGTTTAATATGCAAATTAATCAACATAAAGTATTTGTTTTAGTCCATGACATTAATACAACGAGATCGCAACTCTATGAAACGCTAACGTGTTTGTGTATAACATTATAAATACGTTCGTTTCGGTTAACAGTAGGCTATAAACCTCATTTGACATTTGAGGTTTTGTTCTTACTTGTTAAGGCATACCAACGGTTTGTCAAATTTCCTTTTACAATAATACCATCGCTTTATCGTTTTCTTACACAAAATAATTCCCATGTTTAAGCTGTTGACAGTTCGGTCAGACAACGGTTTTATGTTTCACAGTGTTAATTCTTCCTCCATCAAAATTAGAGAGAGCTCGCAAATTGATCCCGGTGACAAATTTCATGAAACTTGGTGAGGTCAACTACCACTTAAAACCGAAACTTTGCATTTCTTAAGTCGACGTGAAAAGTACGGTTGCTCCTTAACTTGTCTGGTAACATTAAATCGTAGCCACATGAAAACTAGTTATAAAATCACAAAGACCGGTCACACATAACACATAATCATGATTCACCAGACAACCATGCTTCTCTGAAGAGGGATAACTATCCCCGTTTAAAGAAAAATAATGTTAGTTTATAGGGTGTTAATACTGCAACTTTCAAGTGGTCTTGTCCCCTTTTCATGATAATTTGATACCCTTTTAGCTATTCTAAGGGATTGAAAGTGTATGCCCCTCTCCAAACATTACCCTACACACGAGCCGAAAGGCAATTAAATGTTCGTTTCCTTTCTTCTATATTTTTCCGCTTGGTGGTCAACTGTAATTTTCTTGTCGTTGATTTCTTAGTCTTAGGTTTCATTTTGCTGCTCGTTAGGTTGACGACCAGTCTGTTTTCTGTTTGTATTACCCGGTATAGTATCAAGTCAGTCATGAGTGTTCAGATTTGACGAAAAGCTCAAAGATGCTTGCTGTAATACGCCTTTTGTACGACCTGTAAAAAGTCTCCATCAATTATAGGACTATCAGTAATTTGCTTTTGTGGTCCAACGTCAATAATTATTTGAAACAGAAATAGAAGACACACTAATTGTTGAAATCCAAAATAAAAACTAACGCACTTTTAAATGAAAACAGTGACAGACTAGTCGCCACTCATTTTATCATTCTATGCATAACCGTACAGCCTCATGCATAGTTTCTTACAGTGACTGCTTTTTGTTTTTATTAAAGAACATGCATTGGTGTTTTATTCCTTATTCAACGGTATGTTCAGGTCAGTTTCAATCGGTTTTATCAGTGAGTTAAAATCATTTTAACCACACAGCATCATACTCATTACTGATTGCAATTGCGTTCGTCATTCTTTCAACTAATCACACAAGTAAGCCCAAGTCTGATTAGTGTCTCTATGGTGCTAAGCCCTCCACTTAGGCTCTATGTTAATTCGGTGCATATTTTATGCGATAAATAATCATAAAAATACATATTTTAAGCCAAGTGGTTAGATCTAGATTCAAACAAAAAGCATAAGCATATTTATATCAGTCACTTTTAGATTAATATGATAATTTGGATGATTTCGGATTTAATCCAAAATGGGTGTGTTGAAACGTAAACAGTGTTTGACGTACCACCCAAACCAACCTACATTTTATTCCTGCCGACAATACACTGTGCCATTTGACTCACAGTTCATGCACTCAGATCGCGGTAATTGAATATTTTTATTGTTCTAATTTCGACTTTTATTTTTGCGTAATCAGTCACTTTAAAATCTAAAATATTCTGTCACTATAGAATCTATACCGCATGTGCACATACTTCCACTGTTGTTGAGACTATACTGGTTTTGTATGAACTATGAAGGGAACACCTGTCCAATACATAGGATCTTAGACAAAATCTTAGAAACAATTAATATGAGAGTTTAATTAAGCACATCAAAGAAGATGCAGAGAACCCCCCGCTATTTTATACACCATATGAAGCGTTTTACTCCGAACTAAGCGCTTGTACTGTGTATTTGTATAATTCAATACTTGCGTACAGTCGGCATTTATCATTGGCTGTGCGAAGATACGGCAAAGATTATCAAATGCGTACGTAATGGTGCGTTTTGTTTTTTTATCAACAATACAGTATTCTTTATTGGGACATTCTACGAATAGTCTGACTCCGTGAAAATGTTCTTGATAATTTTTCTACTGTTTTTGAAAATCTAACTTCAATGATGTCTGACGATTCTAGACCGATTGGGTGTTCCATTGAAACAATTGGTGTTTAGTTGAAGATCTTTCGATGTTGAATATAAAAAAATCCAAAGCGCGTTTAAGACATATTTTGGCGCAGCTTCAGTGAAAACGTCTAGGTTGGCAGAGATTTCACTTCTTTTTTGGATGAGAATTTCAAAAGCGCGAGAATTTCTTATACTATTCCAAAAACGACTTGATCGCTTTTTATTTTTTTGGGTTGAATTGTCTCGAATGCTCAAAAATGAAATCTAGTATTACTAGTAAGGTGCTATGATCGTCTGAGAGTTTCTCTCGAATTTCACGCCCTTGGCTTGAAAACAAGACACCGAATGTGATAGTAATGACTATCTAGGTATATTACAAACGCATCTTGGACAGTTGATATCCTTTATTTCTGCTATCTGACATTTCCTGTCTCGTCCTTCTCCCGTCTCTTTTTTTTTCTCTCGTACGAAAATCAGGCTAATACAAAGTACTGGTTACCCAGATGACGATGTAACGCATGATCGCAGTATTTGCTGACGTCTAGAGTATTTCAAGTGGCCGAAATTGGCCAGTTTGTCTCATTTATTTGACCAGCAGGTGTCACGCTGGTTTTCTATACAACTTCATCGCCTCAGCTATGGCTAACTACATCGATTGAGACTTCAGTAAACCCTCCGCAGTTTATACATTTATTGTAAATATTGAGTCCCCGACAGGGACACTTTGATCTAACAACACTCTCAAATGAGAACATCTTTTACAATCGACTTGTAGGGCAGGTTTTGGGGTGTTCGTTGGTATTTAAATGGTTTAATGCCCATTAAATATTGATTTGCCTGTTATTTGTTATCCGTAAAGTGCTACCGTTTATGTGTGGTATTTCAAAAACTCTCTGTTTTCGTTTTAGATACTATCAGTTTCCACAAATTTCATTAAAATGTTAATATAAATGTATAACCAAGCGTTTATGATCACTAGACGCTTGCTTCATAGCTTCAACACGCTCATAATTAACCAAATTAACAATCTGTTAGGACTTTCAATGGTCGATGTGATTAACAAGAAAAGTGTTTTATACAAAAACACACAAAAACACCGTACGACGTAGTTGTTTGTAGTTGTTATTTTCGGAACGCTTCTCATTTTATGGCTCAAATTTGTCCGTTCTCATTATGTTGACTATAATTATTTCATGGCCGTCAAACTCAAGCTTGACACACGTGTGGACAGTTACTTCATCCCATAAATATTTGAGGTATTACTAGTACTTGGTATATTTCAAGCTGGTCATTGAAAATGACCGACCAGTTTGGTGTTTATGATGTCCAGTCGTGTATGACCAAGTGGACATACACATACATGTTTACTACATATTTACACCACTAATGTCGCATCGTTCCTTTTATTTCACTCAAGCAGACGAATTACTAGAAGTTGACTTTGTTGCTCTTTGTACTAGTTGAACCGTTCCTACTACATTTTTGTATTTTATGTTCACATGTGGCATTATGTGCACGTTCGAGCATGTTACTTATCTAACCACAAAGCTGCCGCTTAAAATAATTATTTACGTGGGTATGACATCAATATCAGGAATAATAAATTTAGAAATATTAGCATTAGGTCCATAGCTTTACTTGGTCCTGGTTTTATCCGTATTGTGGCAGAAAGAGATATATCAACGTCGTTTGATATTTTAACAACAACAGCAGAGGCAATTTCTTGTAAATATTTAAGATTTTGCTGTTGTTGATGCCAAGAGCAGGTACTTAATTCCAATCCCACCTTTGGCACATGAAACCTGGAACATCACTGATCCAAAATTAAACTGTAGCAACAATCAGTGACACAATGACGCAATTACGGATAATGTTTACAAAAACGTTCAACAATCATGTTCAACAGAAAGAAATAAGTTTTTAAAATCAGTTAAGTTACCAATTTTCTAGGGCTCTTTTCAGCCTTGCCGCTCAAGCATCCTTTGACGTTTTAACTTGCTTTATTTTGAAGTTTTGCAAACACAAAATGTAAACACATAATGTACAAGTAAAATGTATATCCTGCCACAAATAAAAAGGATGCATTATAAGGTTGCTCAAAAGAAAGGTAGGGATATACTAAGTTGTATTAACTTGTTCTTAATCCATTGTCCATTGTCAAAATACATCACTTACTTTCATTACATTAGCTAAACTGCATTTTTCATGATTGATTAGTAGAAGAAAATGACCTTATTTGGTTCGCAATGTCTTGTTTTATTTCATGATACATTTGTGTATAAAATTTATAAAGTTATCTTTATGTTTACGTTTTCGGAATATAAATACTCTGCAATGGTGTGGACAAGGAGCATGTAGCATCGCCTCCACAACATTTTCTCACAACGGACATGTTTTCCACTTGAAACTATGGCACCCATGTTGTGAGGTGATGCAAACTATTTGGTTAAATTGTTCTTGGCCTTAGTCATCATGTTGCAAGTTGATTGACATGGTTCTAGAAATGTGTTACACTTATTCCTACTTTTTTTGAAATCGTGCGGAGCTGGTGTGTAATGTTTTCTTAATTTAGAATTAATCCAATGGTCTTGAATGGGTTTGTTTCAAACTTGGCTACGAAACTGTCAGATTACTTTCTGCACCGGCTTCAATTACATTTATATTTTTTCAACGTTGTCCGGAACAAGCGTTTGTTCATTCGTCAAATGTTGGCATCTTTTAATCTTACTCAGTTTTCTAATTTGAATTGTTCCTCTTCCATAATTCGTTCTAGACTTTTTGCCCTGTCCTCGGGCAATATTAATCGTGCATATGCCAACTTACGATTGCTTTCACGCAGCGTATACAATTATTGGTTAAACCGTTCGCTGATTGGCTGTTGCTATATTCCCCTTCTTGTAGAGCAATATGCATATTTTATCACTTAATTTTTATTGGTTTTCTGTATTTCACTTGGTCGCGTACATGGCTTCAGAAAATGCCTCTGTGTGCGAATATCGTTCAGCAAGGAATGGTAAGCATCGCTTCTTTCCAACACGTGTTGGTACCAATAGAAATGTACATAATGTACGTTGAACAGCGGTGTTCCAAATACTCAAATAGAGCCACTGAGTATACATGTAGCTCACAGTTTTTGTTATCCTATTTTTGTCTTGTATTTGAGCGTGTCGTGTTGCCCATCAAGTCCGTTTAGGTCTACACTAAGGACCTTAACATTAGCCACCATGAGTTGACACTGGTATGTTTGTAACCTCTTTCTCTAAATATTATTTTGACCTATTTCCCAAGATATTATTTAGATGCCATTTGGTTTCATACATGTTTACAAGCCACTGACTGTTGACGTTACTCATTTCCTTGCAATTAAGAACCATTACTTTGTTGTTTTGCAAGTATTTGTCAATTTGTCCTCATGTGAAGAACAAAACATGGCAAAATAGACAAAAGCATAGCATATACCCATACAACATATTACATTGTATTGGAACCCATAGAGTCCATGAAATTACCAAATGATCAAACAATATAGCTAGCCAAGCATCAACCAAACTCAGCAACAACAACACTAGCAGAGCGTTCGAATACGAATATATAACACTACAAAAACAATCAAAATTAGACTGTGGTGTTTAATTTCAATGTGAGGTTAACTTTTTTACATTTTTGAAAGTTGCCAATGGTTCTTTAATTATAAACATATGTCATGAGTTCGGAAAGAGCCAACGTTTTGTTGTTTCAGACGTCCTTGTGTTGTACCATGTTGTGTGTTTAGTACCGGAATCTGGTCATAGTTTAATCAACTCATTATCCAAATTAATGTTGATATCACGTGCGGCTGGTACTTGGTAAAAAAGGTCTATATATTTTACTGAGACCTTAATAAATCATTTTTCTTAAACACATTCTTGACAAATTATATAAAAAGGGGCTGTAAAGGATGGCGTCAATAACGAGATTGGAACGCAGAGGTGAAGCAAGAAATCTTTTTCGTTTTTGTAGTTTTCTTTAAGAAAAAGATGAGCTGTCTCTCCATCGTTCAGTCCTTCCCAAACTCGTTACATTTGTGCCTTGTAATTAATCGACAGGGGCGTATCCCAATTAGCATTCGTGCCTCAGCCGGTGCGCTCACATTGTCGTTCACAGAAGCGGTTTGCAAGGGAACAAAAGGGAGTCATATGTCTCAAACTGTATATACAATCTCCTGTCGAGAACTCTTTGTATGGCTTGTCGTCTTTACGGCGTAAATTCTCACTTTTCGACAGTAGAAATCCCGAGATTCCCCTTCTCACGTGACTTGATACTGCAAAATCACGGCTCGTAACAATTAGATACAAATTTCCATGTTTTCTTCCTTGACACTAGACGTTTTGCTGGTTATGGGAATTGCATAGGCTTCGCTTCAACACTGAACCAAATTTCTATTAAAATTGAGTTCAGATTTTTGTCCTTAATTGATGGTATTTGACTGTGTTTTCTCAAGAATTGAGAATTTGTTTGTTATTAAATTGTACAAAAAATCCAGTAGGAGTTACGTGCGCACGAGAGACTTTGGGTACAGTGTGAAATTGTGCAGAATCCGTGGAAATTTCGCTTACGGCGTAATCGGGAGATTTAAACGATAGCAAATCTAAAGCTACCGTTTTTGTATTAAAATTCAGAACTACGACAATCCAATTAAGTTCCAATTGTATGGTATTTTGGAAAAGTGATAGGAGTTGGTTAAGTCTGTTACCGCGAAGCCATTTAAATGACAAAAGTACGCAACAAAGACTTTTGTTGTAATTGTAATATACGAGCACTGGCTGCTAATTAATTGCTTAATTAGTTAATAATTTATATTAATATTAGACGCCCTGACAAGATGGACATCATGCAAAAAGTGGATGAAGTCACTTTCGATGGTAGCCAAACTCTAAATCTTAAAAGTGGATGAAGTTTCTTTCGGTGGATTTCGGTTGAAGCCAAACACTAAGTCTTATAATCCATGTTGTTTTTATCTTGTAGGGCAAAATCAAAGAATGGTGGTCGCTCATTGCGGGAAAAGTTAGACAAAATGGGTATGAATTTGCCGGCTGGTAGGAGAAAGGCCGCCAATGTGACATTGTTAACGTCATTAGTTGAAGGTAAGTGACGTAAACGTATAAAATATGCAATTTTATAGATACGCTTTAAAGGTGCTGATCTCCAAATAATATATTTTTTTTGCAAATTGTTTCTAAGATTCCGTGTAATGGAAACACTTTAAAAGAACCTCTCCAAATGAGGAAAAATCTTTTTTGAAATATTTGCTAATATTTTAAGTCAGTGCAATTGATACGTCACTGTATGATTTGGAATTGTATTAATATTTGATTAACAGAATAATATTGTAATTTTTGTAATTGTTTTTATTGGGAAACTAATAAAGTATTCGACAAAAGTGGTTACATCTATCAGACAAAGTGGTGGCCTAGCAATTACATATTTGGACGAATATTTGTGATGCAAAAATGAGGTTTCAAATCGGAATTAAGTGGTTCAGTACATGTATTTTAAAAAATGAATATCTAGTGGCTTTAAAATAGTTCATATTGTGATGGTCAAATTCAATTGGAGTTTAGCGCCTTTAAGGGAGTATGCGCCATTGTTGCTAAATATTCATGTTAAACATTTTGAAACTCTGTTGACGCAAACCATTCCTTGCCCATAACAAGCTCCAAAAGACTTACATAAATTGCCGGGCTAATGTTTCGTTTATGCTTTATTTTTAAACGAAATTTTAGTTGAATATTTTGATTAAGGTCAGAAAACTGCCAGCCATAATAAATAATTATCATAATATAACATTTTAATGAAAGGAATAGCATTGTTACTGTTTCATTATCTTGAGGAAAATGTCTGTTCTAACGTTTTCATTTAGTTCCATTTCTGTAATGTACCATCGTCTTATTTCACAACATTACGTATATATTAAACAACCACCGTTCAATTCTGCAATGCAAGTTTTGTTCAAATACAAAATGGATCTCTCTTACATAATCAGCAAATAACACAACCATTTATACTATGCAGTAATGAATAAAACTGTTATCAATAAATAACGATTTCAAATATTTTAAATAAATGATTCTGTCATTGATGACAGTACTCATTGTGATATGTCTAACCGATATATTATTACATAACAATTGCATCTCGTTATTCATTATATACCAATAATTTGTCTATTTTATAAATTTGATGGATGTTATTACAAACGATATGTGAGTTTAAAAGTATGGTAAAATATATTGTATTGTCGATTATATTATATGCAGATTGATTGTAGGCCTATGTCACAATTCTGTGTTATTGTGCAAATTATACCATTTTACCATTTACCATTTATTCATAGCAAATCGGCATATAAATTACACCTTTAGTCATTTACATAAAAAACAATATGGTCTAGGGTAACAAAGACACATATAAACAGGAATTTAAACATAGCAAAACCAGCATCAACATAATTGTAAATAACATTAGAAAGATCTTATGAAGCAGCAATAATACCAATGAACATCTTTTAGATATGAACATCGGTCATTATTGAGGGGTAGATTCCTTGGAGAGGTTCTTGAATGGGGATTCATTAGAATCACATTTTGAATTTCTGTGTGGGGAAATTGGTAACTAGTACCACCATCCGTATGATTTTAAACAGAATGTTGTTACACTAAGATGGCGGCCCAAAAGATGTTACAAACCGTTCCGAACATGCATCCGTCAGTCGGAACTCCTCGGCATTTATTTCTCAGTTACGTAAATGCCCGAGTAGTTACGAGTTGATGCATCCGGATGCTATATACTGATACAAATGGACGCCGTGTGATTTAATTTTGTTAAGTTTATGTCCTAACATTGACTTTTAATGACAAGCTTAGTCTGAATTCCCTGGACAAATGGGGTGAGATAATCGTACTGGGTTAATTGTAACATCTAAATCCAACAAGTTAAATTACTGGTATTGGAAGCGGTTTTAGTATATATACCACAATCTTCCTCATTCAGCAACTGTGGTAGTTTACAATAAAATGGGAGAATTTATGAGAATTTAATGCTGTTTGTGTTACGTAACGAAATGTTAGAAGTCATTCAATAAATGGACTTTTAAATGAGCAATAACCGCACATGTAATGTCCACTCGTACCGTAATTGTTATGTTCATTGGAGTACTACATTGCGACGTCCCTGAAAATACCCTATTTTCCATCTGACGGCCCCCGTTCAATCTAACATAAATAATGGCCCGACAAACGTATAATTTATTTGCGAATGAGGTCGCATTTATACCGGATTGGAATTTTCCTTGTTACGCTGTCTGATGTGGTCACCATTGTTTGAGACCCTGTGACACTTGAATAGTTGGCGACCAGTCTTGTTTATTTGTGTTACTAAACTCGTCAGAATTTCTTGGCGATGTTATGTATGGAAATTTTAGTTCGAAATGTGGGGTAGTATTTTGATAACAAAATCTTGCCCATCTATGTTTATTTACTTTGTATCTGGTTGACAATGGGCAGTGACATGTCAGGCTCCGGTGTCACATAGTATAGCTCTGACGCAAAGTAGAAAATAAACATCAAAGTCACGATCCTAAAATTGAATTTGAAAGATGCACCAACTGCTTAGATAAGTAATATAAGTATGCTGAAAAATAAGGCTGAAACATCTTCTGCTCTGATTTTTCTTGATTCCAATCATGCCAACATCCTAATCCTCCTCGGCCTGGTTTGCCCCCCAAGACCATCAAACATAAGCCATGAGAAATGTAAGTGCCCAACTGACTGATACAGTTTTCAAAAATATTTTACGATCTTTCAAATATTTATATTTTATCATAGATAGATAGATAGATAATTTATTCACGTTCACGTTAGATGCAATGCCGTTATTCGTATAATATTTCCACCGTTTAACATAATCAGTGATTTGATCCAATTTTTTAAAAACAAATTTAGACAGTGATCTTCAGAATGATAGCCAACATTTAATGGTGTGGTCACACATCATTTCATTCTTCGCGGTTCCATCTTTATTGTTGCATATGTACACTGAGTGCGTCATGCTAGATTTTGTGCGTTTTAATTATTAATTAATTACCACCGAACCCTTTGGTGTAGTATTAATACATATTACCTCGAAGTGAACGACGTAGTTGACATAAAATTATTCAAATACTAGTAAAGGAGCATGTGGCAATAAAATGCCATGGTAACACCATTTGTTGCGTGCTAAACGGTGTTAATGCACGGTTATATGTCAATATCAAATACCACAGTCTGGCACGAAACGACGAAAATGTTTTTCAACATCTGTATTGCAATCATTAAGGATTGTAGCAATGTTTTAATTAAGTCGTTTTGTTCAGTTTTTAATATCCGCGTCATTACGAGTGTCACCCAACCATGAAGCAATTATTTTCATAACTGCGGAAAGTCGTAACATAACAAATCATTTACTCCGTTCTAATTTACCTCTTAACACCGCGTACTATTGTACAAATTGTACAAAACTCTAGTTTATGCACAATCATAAAGATATATAATATATATGTTCAAAGGGAATTTTATAAATCATCGCAGTATTCACGCTGTGCCTGTTATAGCTCTATAAAATTATAATCTGATTTACCCTCGTGCAGGCGTTCCGTTCCTCTTGTAATTCGCACACCGACCCTAGGTATTCACACATCTCTAGACAATTGATCTGTGCCGAAATAACCTCCACCTTAGACGTTAAAATGTCCAGGGATCATCATTTACGATTTTTACGAAACCTACTTTTTCAGTCAGGTCGTCTTCCGTTTAAGGTTTAGAAATTCCATCGCGTAGAACTATTTTTGATTTTTTTTTCTACTCCTGCACACTATCACGAGCTATCTAAATCCCCTGCTTGTTTAATTACTTAAATATTAGCCTGTGAAAACACACTCTTCACGGATCAAAGAAACAATTTGTAGGGATTTCGTTTGATTGTGATATTACTACTTTAAATTATTACCTAATACTGAGATTCATTATGTAAGTTATGTCGAATTGAGATTTTTCACTGCGATTAGATCATATGTTATAGGAGCCGTATTGCCAGAATTTATATTTTTAAATGTAATGCGATATCACAAAAATCTCACTTAAATAGACCGGTGTCCGATTAAGTAGATTAAATATTTCATTTTGGTTCGATAAGTATATATCTTGTAATCGACAGTTTGTATTTTTCCATAAGAAAATTTTAACCGATTTATCATTTGTCCTAATTTATTGGTTGTCCGAATTTATCACTTGTCCGAATTTATTGGTTGTCCGAAATTGTTCGAGTGTCTGACAGGTGTCCGATGTCGTGGACTACATATTTGATTTTGATCCGATACATATGACTGGTGTTAACGACAGTGTGCATTTTAGACCGACACTTTTTTACAATTTAAGAGTTGTCCGAATTTATGAGTTGTCCGAAATTGCTACGTGTGTCCGATTTTTTCGGCGTCTGTCCGATTTCCATCCGGCATGTGTTGAGACCTTCGCGTACTTATTATATTTTCCCCGGGATGGTGACGAGTAGTTTATTTGCAACTAAGCGCGTATCAAACCTTTGGCCTAAGTTTGTGATTACTATTACAAGGGTATTTCTATAAAAGTATGTAAGTATTTTGTTTTATCTATTTTCAGGTGAAGCGATTCGGTTAGCTCGGGATTTCGGATACTTATGTGAGACAGAGTTCCCATCACGACAATGTGCTGAATATAACACAAGGCAATACTCAGACCCTACAGATCAAATGACGAGAAAAAATATGATTCTTGCCACAAAGTAAGTTGTTTTAAATACCATATTAAGGTTGTTATCATCGTCGGATACCCACGGTCGGTGCCTCCGATGTATTAGAAGAAAAATCCCACGGGAGATGTGCGTAGCAGGGCGGAGATACCGACCGTGGGTATTCGACACTGGGTTGTTATAGGCCTGACAAAAATACGTTATTTTTCTATTCCTAGACTGAACTTTAAATATCTGATCGCATAATTATATAGATTTGTTTCAATTAGTTCAGACAAACACTTTTAATTTCGGAATGTTATGTACTATCTAAATACTGAATAACCAACCTTTCTAATATTGTTTTGAATTTTGAAAAGGACATACAATATGAAACCAGTTATGTTTAAATAAACAATGCACTCAGTCCTTCTGAAACAGAATGCAACTGTGTTGTTACCGCGGCCAATTCTTTTGATATATGATAGACCTACCAAGGTATACAAAAAATAGCAGAAGACAATTACAGCTATTGAAATAAACCACCTCTATTTCAGAAGTCCAGCTAGGTGTACATGTATACTTATTGTGAAATATGCGTCTACAAATTCCTTGTAAACTAATTAGCTCTTTGTATGTGTTTTCAGGCAAATATTAAAGGAACTTATGGACCTTTTAAACCAAGACAGATCCCCACTTGGGAATACAAGACCTCAGATCATTCTTGAGCCTAATATACAGAGACATTTGTCGCATTTTAGTTTAATCACACATGGCTTCGGTTCCCCAGCCGTAGTTGCCGCACTTACGTCAGTTCAAAATTACCTGAATGAGATGCTAAAGATTATGGATAAAAGTTTTGCTACCCCCAACAACATGGACCCCAAAAAGACAGAGAAAGATGACTGACGGTTATCTAAGAATGGAAATCAGCTATGGGGAACAGTCATTTGAAATCCGTGGGACAATTTGGAACACTTCAGCATTAACAACATGTCTAAAATACTTGTCCAGTGTGGTTTAATGAAGTGATACAGGGTATAGTTTGTACGGCCCAATATTGTTCCGCGTCTTTGTCACTTTACGTTGTTGCTGTACGGCAAAAATCAACTAATTTAAGGTGATTCCGCCATTTTAGTTATGCCGTCACAGGTCACGTGGTTGTGTAGTGTTGTCACGTGCCGCATCACGTGGTTGTATTGTTGTCACGTGGTATACAGGTGTATGTTTACCTGTTCTATATGATGTTATAAATGATGATTGATTTCCAATAGATCAATTATCCCCATCATTAAAATCGGTGCACATTTTTGGAGCATGATTGAAAAGCTTCGCTTAAGTCATTTAATATATAATTTTGACGATCGTGTTTTCGCGAAAACACGAGTACTTGCCAAATAATGACTCAAAGCATTATATTTTTTATTTGCATTATTTATATGCCCCCTAAATTCATCTTGTTTAATGTAAGCTCAGTCATTTATCGTTTGTGGAGGAGCTATGAGTTACCAACAGTTTCAGTCATATTCAGAAAACCACAGACTTTGCGTATACGTGTACCTGCTCTAAACGCAATGGGTGTGTAACACTACTCGTATGATAAAAGATATGTATTACATACGAATATTCAGTGTATGTCTGGTGTATTTCCTTTTAAAACGGAACAGTTCTTGTCGCTTTGTGAAATCCATTTTCATTCAAATTTATTTCGGTATACATTTCCATTACAATCTGTCATTATCATCTATTTTAACACGTGTTGTTACTGTACTCTGCATACTTACACTACTTTCCTGGCCTACCAAATGCTAGCGTTCCTTTAACGTAGTACTTGTGACCAGTCCCCGCAATAACTTACAAACATCGATTAAAGGGAGGTAATTATTGTGCCTTTTTAAATTAATACTAACATTGTTATCAGTCTTGCCACAAAGTGTTTTGCCAAAACCGTTGCAATACTAGTTTTATAAAGTAAGCTGTCTGTTTAGGCATATGGGAACCTTGACTTAGACATCGTGCTTGTGTGTGTGTCGTTTACGTGCAGGTTAACACTTCATTGAATAATTAGCGTTACTAAACCAGACGATGGGCGTGAAACAGCTCACTGGGAGCATAACCTACGAGTTAGATTGGGTACTGGGCATTTGGACTGGACTTCCCTCCTTTCAAGCCCGATCTTGACGGGATCTACCAACGATCTTCTTAATGGGCGTAGGTACTGGTAAATAAAGCAGTTTATTAAATAACCATTGGGTCCCTCGTTATAACAATCGCATGAGTCTTCATGTTCAAAGTACTAGTATTCACAATGTAATGTGCTATCTAAAAACTTGGTTGAAAACAACAAGCAACAGCACAGCTTTTTTACCATAGACACTGTAAATTATTTATTACCCTAGTAGAGGGGCATGTTTGGCTTATTTATTATTCAGTTAAAAATCAAGACGAATACATCAGATCGGTCAAGTTTTCTGATCTTCTGTTACGTCTTTGTTTAGTTTTTACCCGGTTGGTAGGCCTTAGATATTTTAGGTTGTATAAAAATTATGTAGTTATCAATTGGCCACTGAGACAAATGTGTTCGCCTGTAAATCGGGCTCAGTAGGGCAGGGTAACTGTCTTCAAAAATACTCTATGTAGAAAACAGTCTTTATTTAGTTATTACAGTCAACAAACGTGTATGTAAAGACCACCCATGGAAAAAGGATTCGTGTGTTAACCGGCGGTCTTTCTGGGAAGGTGAAATATAACGAAAAATAGCCTGATTGGAGATATTTTAATTAGCAGTCAGTGTGTGAAGACATGTTCTTGCTACATTACTTTTTGTTCCTAGGTGGTCTTTAACGCATGTTTTACTGTACATAAGTATGTATTAATATATCCTGATATGCACTGCAACCTCTTCAAAGCTTTACACTATTTATCATCAAGCGTCATGTGTCATTTTGTCCCACCCAATCAACCGCCCAATAGCAAGTATACTTTCCGACTATACTTAAGGATTAGCCCGTCAAATAGACTTCGGTAAACTTCGACACATCTCGTCATTTGCCGTAGACTGGTTATCCAAATATTGTATTAAAAAGAGCACATTTAACTTTATGCAATTCAAGTGTACTGGTTTGGAGAGGATGCAATGTTATCACAAGATGTTCTATTTATTTTTTCATCAGATTTTTACTTCGATATAATTATTTTGTTTATATTTTTCGTTTATTCAAACTTATAAATGTCTCATGAAAATTTGCGTTTGACGGGTCTTTATGTATTTTTATTCGGTAATATTTGCGAATCATTTCAGGGTAAAATATGTGTCTGTACTTACACACGAAATTTCTGACATGTCCTTGTACTATTTCACGTGATTTAAAACCGTTTATTGGGTTATGCTAAAAACTATCACACAAACGTAGGACCGTTTCTTGAAAACTTCCGTATTCGTAAATTGTATTTGCTGTTATACTGTGCCGATACGTACTAGATCTACTAGATATGAATACTTACTGATGAGCTGAATGAATTTTAAGTACAGTTTGCTCTATATTCAATCTCATTAGAATCAGATCATAACATGCACTGTTATGGATCTGACCACATTCTGTTAGAGTTCAGGTTGAGTAATATAATATGGCAAATTTAGATTATTTTGTTGTTTAAAACATGTGTTATGGAAACGTTTGTGAACCAATGTTGTTTTTATGATACTTTGTTGTTTATTTGATGAAACTTGTTCCTCGTGTATATGTTCTCTGTTTCTTGGTGCCCTGCACGTGGCACGTAACGTGGTTTCATTCTGTTCACACATTAGTTACAACACACCCATTTTTTGTATCTGAGTGACGTCATTTTAAGTGTTCGAATCAAGCGTATTCTAGTCTAAATCCGTTTTTTACTACGCAATATTTTGTTTTTGTTTCTCTATGTATGCACATTCATGTACATGTCGGCCATGAACAAATCTAGATTCTTCGCTATGTTGACTTAGTGACATAGACATTCATTGTTAATAGCGTCACCTTTTGATCATTATTATTGCGCACTGTAGATTCGGTGAGATAGTAGGATGATTCTGATTGGCTAATGCCAATGTAAAAAACTAAACTACGCAGAATTTAACCAATGGCATAAAGTCTTACATTTTTGTTTATTACCATTGAAATCATATTATTTATTATCGAGAATATTAAATTTTGTTTCAAGAAAGAATATTACAACGAGAACTATAAAGAAGCTCATTTCAAATGTTTTAGAATTATTCCACTATGTTGAAAATTCTGAAGAAAATACGAGATATTTGTTATTTCCTCCAATTAAACGAGAACTATAGTTTCCCATAATTCTCGGAACTTATTTTTAGTATTAATTTAATAAATGTGATTTGTAAGAGTATATTTGAGACTTTTAATAAGTGTGCATTTTGTTGTTTGTGTCAAATGTTATGTGGTAGGAATGATTAAAATTCCAAATATTTTAAATGTGTCCGGTTGTTCCTTCAAATGAATCCACAATTTTAAGTACATGAGTTCATGTACACTTTTGAAGCTGGGGATAATGCATGTGTCGGGCTTAGTGACAAAATTGTGAAAATGTTGATGAATATATGGTTAGAAAGAAGAAACTCTTTTGAACAGATTCTGAAAAATTGAACACATTATTCCATACACGTACAAAGTAAAGACTTTTTAAACTAACCACTACCGCCTACTTTTTGAGTGACGTCCCGAACGTCATTCTCTGCGTTTTTGACGTAACGTCAACTGACATTTCAATGATCCAGTATCTGATAATGTTTTGACGAACACTTTTAAAATTGTGGAAGAATAATAGAATCATATTCTTATTTTAATAAAACGTGTCCAATTTGTGAGTGTTTGCTTACAGAGAAAAATTGCAAGTGTTTTTAGCCACTTAACCCTTGTTTTCCTTGATATAAGTACTATTTAGAAAACGATCACCATAGCAACGACAGAAGTTATTTTAACACAATTTAAAAGAAAATTTGAAGCTAATGGATAGTACTATTCTATCCAATTACTAAAATAGGAAATCAAAGGACACAAGTTTTTTCTCATTTTAGACATTTTTCAAAATCTTATGGCATAATTACAATACAATGTCATTAAGCCCGGATTTCCTGGAGAACGGCTCATGCATATTTGTGCAAATATTTTGTTCCATAGAAAATGGACAAGATTTGTGACGTCAGAGATATTTCGGAGTCTCCATTTACGGATGGTCCACACAATGTGCTATACGTACAGTGGAATGAAGAACCATGGAGTTACCATAGTAACTATACAAACGGAACGTCGCGTCCTCAAGAATTTCGTAACCAACACAGACATAATTATTCACACACTCTTATACGCCCCAAATAATGAATAAAATGCAAGCACGTCTTTCAAAAACAGATCATATCATAACAATATCAAACAATTTCGGAGGATTCTGTTTCCATGAACACAGGCAGACGAACATTTTCTAAGGTTCCCGGATGACAAACTGTATTTGGTGAACCATTGTGGAATGCATTTTCGATCTTTGCAACAACACAGATCATATTATACCCAAGACACGTAAGATCATAACAGTATATGAAACCGAAACAAAGTAAATGTACATAAAATATCAATCGGAGCTCCTCGGCGTTTATCTAACGAAAGTTCCTCGGACATCATAAGGAAGCCGCCATTTTTACGGACTACTTTACAACATGGCTCATGAGAATCAAACGATGGAATCGAAGAGACGTAAAAGGTTACTTTCTCCTGGGAAGGTATCAACTCCATAAAGGAGATCGGTAATTGAAAGGCTTCTTGAAATGCCCGAGTAGTTACGATTGGAGAAACTACTACAATTGATTACATTTTTTGTATCGGGAAGTACGGGTTTTAACATTGCGCCATTGCATCTCGCACAAAAACTCGTCCCTAATGGGAGGTGTTCACAATTTCATATAGGTCAAGTATTTCAGCCTATAAATAAACCACAATATGATAGAACGACGATGAAACGTTCAGTATGGCGTTACGTCACAACGTATTCATGCCGTCAAAAAAGTTTTTGTGTTGTCTAAAAAGCCATATTTCATGGAATACGAGAGGTGTTCAACTTATTTATGAACAAAACATGAACACCGATTGTGCAATATTGAATGAAAATAATTGAAATATCTTTTTTCAACTATGTGACAAAATGTTTTAAGTTGAACATATGATCATCATACATTGTATATTTCATTTGGTTAAAGCTCAAAACAACAATTTAGTAGTTGATGTTGTTTTTCCTATTTTTAAGGCAAAATGGCCCTTTTATAAGCATCAAGAAAGTGTTGGTAAATTGTTATTTTGCATTTTTAATGATAACATCAGTAATATTTGTCGTAAGACGCGTTATTAAAGTTCTGTTTCCAGTAATTGTGAAATGGTACCAAAAATGGAAAATTGCCCTACATTGCCAAAACCTACACTATAAAATTAAATTGGTTTTATGATATCTATGATGAATCCATTAGCAAAACGTGGAATAGTACCACAGATGGGAGTGTCAATTGAAACTATCAGTGACATTACTTCGAAACAGTTTAATGCATAGTTCTGGGAAAATGCGAAGTTCCTACGCTGAAAATCAAGAAAAACATGCCTTGCAGTCAAAAGTCTTGGAATCTAGAAATGCGAAATAAACAACATTATGTGGAAAAATTGTTTCATTATGGGGAAGCAATGCTAAATCTTAAAGAATATTATGAAAGATTATGGTATGTTATTTTAGAAAAGGTCACAGGGATAGGGAGAAGTTCATGTTTGTCCAGCATTGTGTGTTCGGGGCCGTTTTCATGGAAAGGCATTGGGTTTGGTGTTATGGAAATACGCACATCAAAATCAATATCAAATTGACGAAATTGAAGGCTGTGGTCTATGTACGAACCGTTTCAAATCAGGTTTTCAACAAAAATGTGTCACGTATCGTTCCTAGTGACTGTTCCAAGAACATAGTGTTTTGTCCAGATTCAGCTTCAAGTCACCATATACAAAGCCAAATAAAAAATCTTAAGAATATAACTTTGATATATATTATAACCAAATAGTGGATTTCGAAGTCTTCTCATGCTTTAACAATATAACTTTCCATCTGGTTGATACTACAACAACGACTAAAGAAGGAAAATGTAAACGTAATTATTACGAGTTTCGGACCTTCAAAACGCAAATAACAACACCCTCTACCCTAATGTTGATTATGATTTAACCGTAACGTATTGACAATTTACAATTATTATTTATACTTCTTGATACACTACTTTATACAATCTAAAAGTTTTTATTCAATTTAATTGTTAGAGTAACACAATATTGATGTTCATTTTCTGTTCATAAATAAGTTGAACACCTCTCGTATTCAGCATTTCATAGTTATAACCGGTAAACATTCAATGGGAATTAGTAGTGTATGCCTTTACTTCGTTAACTTGAAATAAAACGGACCACGGGAATCGGAACTCCTCGGCTTTTATCAAACGAAAGTGCGTTTTTCTCAGTTACGGAAATGCCCGAGTAGTTACGATTGCAACCACGGATAAAAGAGTCTAAGAACCGAATACTTATCAGGAACATATGTTACATACGTCCCTGAATATATAAACATGTATACTAGCTTCGCATTCACCTTCCGACAGTATGTCGCCAATATTTTAGTCAAGGTGCTTGTTATATAATGCGTCAGGGTATAAATATACAATTTAGCAACTTGTGGAAGCCCAATATGTGAAAGTAGCACAAATACACATAGTGTGAGCACGTGACACGTCATCTCAAACACCAGGTCACATACACACCATCTTAACGTCTGCTACCGAAAGAAAATTTAATTATGTATTTTATGGATATAACGAATTTTAGACAATTCACCTCGAAACGGCTGCACGTCATCAGCGACAATATGTTTTCCTTAATTAAATTAAAGTAATGAAACTTCGACTCGTTTTTTACAAGCATTGGCCATACAAACACTGCACACTCATACAAGCGACACTTAACAAACTTAATTAACAAACTTATACGTTTAAAATGATTAGGTTACCAAACGAACTAATACTTTACAAAGACACCTTAATTATTGTCGGAATACAATTTTCAGTAATGACTGTATCAACGCTCGGAAACGGGTTTTCCATCAAGACAATGACGATAACGATCTTACAACATTTTTATTCGTCAGAGTATTATGATTGTTGCAATACCATTGGGAAAAAGGCAAATGGAGTTGACTCTGAGAGCATAAGAATTCTGAATGAAAACGAATTTCAAATACCACTTGTACAGAAGTAATATTTATAATACGTTTAAACTTT